>ML663567.1:479788-736949 GCA_007570785.1 Antilocapra americana
TACATGTGCTCCCCCTCCAGAACCCCCCTCCCTCCTCCCTCCCCATTGCTAAGGTTTCCAAATTTGCTGTCGTATTGAGCGCAGCCTGTTAACAGCATCATCTTTAAGGATTTGAAATAGGTCAACTGGAATTCATCACCTCCACTAGCTTTGTTTGTAGTGATGCTTTCTAAGGTCCACTTGACTGTGCGTTCCAGGATATCTGGCTCTAGGTGAGTGATCACACCATCATGATTATCTGATTCATGAAGATCTTTTTTTGTACAGTTCTTCTGTGTATTCTTGCCACCTCTTCTTAATATCTTCTGCTTCTATTAGATCCATACCATTTCTGTCCTTTATTGAGCCCATCTTTGCATGAAATGTTCCCTTTGTATCTCTGATTTTCTTGAAGAGATCTCTAGTCTTTCCCATTCTATTGTTTTCCTCTATTTCTATGCATTGATCACTGAGTAAAGCTTTCTTATCTCTCCTTGCTATTCTTTGGAACTCTGCATTCAGTTGGGTATATCTTTCCTTTTCTCTTTTGCTTTTTGCTTCTCTTCTTTTCACAGTTATTTGTAAGGCCTCCTTAGACAGCCATTTTCCTTTTTTGCATTTCTTTTTCTTGGGGATGGTCTTAATCCCTGTCTCCTGTATAATGTCACAAACCTCTGTCCATAGTTCATCAGGCACTCTGTCTATCAGATCTAGTCCCTTAAATCTATTTCTCACTGCCACTGTATAATCATAAGGGATTTGATTTAGTAGTGAAAGTAGTGGTTTTCCCTACTTTCTTCAATTTCAGTCTGAATTTGGCAATAAGGAGTTCATGATCTAAGCCACAGTCAGCTCCCAGTCTTTTTTTTTTTTTTGCTGACTGTATAGAGCTTCTCCATCTTTGGCTGCAAAGAATATAATCAGTCTGATTTTGGTGTTGACCATCTGGTAATGTTCATATGTAGAGTCTTCTCTTGTGTTGTCGGAAGAGGGTGTTTGCTATGACCAGTGTGTACTCTTGGCAAAACTCTATTAGCCTTTGCCCTGCTTCATTCTGTACTCCAAGGCCAAATTTGCCTGTTACCCCAGGTGTTTCTTCACTTCCTACTTTTGCATTCCAGTCCCCTATAATGAAAAGGACATCTTTTTGTGTGTGTTTGTGAGTTCTCGAAGGTCTTGTAGGTCTTCATAGAACCATTCAACTTCAGCTTCTTCAGCGTTACTGATTGGGGCATAGACTTGGATTACTGTGATATTGAATGGTTTGCCTTGGAAATGGACAGAGATCATTCTGTTGTTTTTGAGACTGCATCCACGTACTGCTTTTTGGACTCTTTTGTTGACTATGATGGCTACTCCATTTCTTCTAAGGGATTCTTGCCCACAGTAGATGTAATGGTCATCTGAGTTAAATCCACTCATTCCTGTCCATTTTAGTTCTCTGATTCCTAAAATGTCGGCATCCACTCTTGCCATCTCCTGTTTGACCACTTCCAATTTTCCTTGATCATGGACTTAACATTCCAGGTTCCTATGCAGTATTGCTCTTTACAGCTTTGGACCTTGCTTCTATCATCAGTCACATCCACAACTGGGTATTGTTTTTGCTTTGGCTCCGTCTCTTCATTCTTTCTGGAGTTACTTTTCCACTGATCTCCAGTAGCCTATTGGGCACCTACCCACCTGGGGAGCTCATCTGTCAGTGTCCTGTCTTTTTGCCTTTTCATACTGTTCATGGGGTTCTCATATCAAGAGTACTGAAGTGGTTTGCCTTTCCCTTTGCCAGTGGACCACATTTTGTCAGAACTCTCCACCATGACCCGTCTGTCTTGGGTGGCCCCACACGGCATGGCTCATAGTTGCATTGAGTTAGACAAGGTGTCCTGCTGGGGCTTCTCCTTTGCTCTTGGACGTGGGATATCTCCTCATAGCCGCTTCAGTGCCTGCCGTCTTACTGGGGTTTCTCTGACCTTGAACGTGGGGTGTCTCCACACGGAGATGTGTACACAAGGGTACATGTGCTAAAATAGTGTGCTTTGGCCACAGTTGATGAAGCCACGCCATCATTGCATCAGCAGCATTTTCTGGGTGTCCTTTCCTGCAGTCGATGTTGTTAGAACCCTGAACGTTTCTCTGGGTGGCTGGCCCCATGGTGCAGTCAGTATACAGCTTTCCTTAAAAGTCAGTATGAGGCAGTGTCCGTCATCTGTTGTAACTAGAAGAGAATTGATACAGAGCCCTTGAGAAGCCACAGCGTTGGGAGGAATACACACAGAACCGGGGTGGGGTGGGGGGGAGGATGGCCTACCCACTCAAGCGACCAGCTTGGCCACGTTGATCCTCTTTGACATTGTGGGGGCCTGCGACAGCCAACCACCTGCTTGCTGCAGTTGTGGGAGTTAGGAAAGCATTTCTTGCTCATCCTGGTTGTGGGCTGATTAGAGGCTGAACCCAAGAAACAGCACAGAATTGATATATAAAGTACAATAGGAGATACAAAAATTGAGGTTTTTCCTCCTTTTTTTCTTTTTTTTTTTTCCTGGGTCTGGTGTCAAGGGTTCCCTAGTCTGGGTCCAGCATACCTTTCAATATCTGGTTCAAAAAAAGTCAAACAGTTTATCAGTTCTTACATTTTTTCCTTACTATGATAGAATTCAGAAATATGTTAGATCTTTGTCTCTAGTTTTTGGCAAAGAACTAAATCCATTGGAATTTCCTGAGTGATGAGTGTGTCTTTTATTCACAGTGAGCCCCTTTCATTACACCTGAGTTTGTGCTAATAATGTGACTCAGGGTGGGGCCCCTAGCTAGCCTCAGACAGGCTCAGTCAACAGAAAAACTGAATGATGAGAGGGTGGGAACGTTTAGCCCCAACCACTGACCCCTGGGACTGGGAGGGGAGCTCCATAAGTCTGGAATCTTGAGACGTGGAGCACTTCTGAGCTGATGAGCACAGTGCAGTGCTGGGAGAGTGGCATGCCTCCCTCCGCCCCGCAGAGGACATGGGAACCACACCCTCCATCCCCCCATACTGGGTCCTATGCATCTCTTCCATTGAACTGTTCCTGAGTTGTATCCTTTATACTAAACCAGTAAACATAAGCACAGTGTTTTCTTGAGTTTTATGAGTCTTTCTGGCAAATTATCAAACCCAAGGAGAAAGTTATAGGACACTGATTTATAGCAGGTGGTCATGGCTTGGAATTTGCCGCCAGCGTCTGAAATGGGATCACTCTTGTGGAACTGAGCCCTCTAACTGTGGGACCTGACTCCATTAGTCAGTGTCATTATTGAACTGAATTGTCAGACTTGCATTTGGTGCCTGAAGAATAGAATTGGATTGGATATTTGTTGGAAGACAGCATACACTTGCATTTCGGTTTTCTGGATTTTCAAACTATTTCTGTATCAGATGATACCTTTTACGTGAATTATAAGTTCCTTGAAATTTATCAGTGTTTAAACATTTCCCAGTTCACTTTGTAAACTTTCCCTACTTTAAGTGGTACTCTAAAAATAAAATGCATGATTTTCTTTAACTGTATACATTATAAATTGGGCTTAAGCCAAGTTTATATTATAGAAATATAAGTAAGCTGTTGTTGAACATATTCCTCCTTCCAATTACAATTTTCCTGGTGGTTTTTTTTTTTTTATATATACTTGTATCTTCTATTTGTTTGCATGGAAAAGCAGTTTGGTCATTTAAACTTGAGTTTGATGGCACTGAAGCTCGACATTGATAATGACTATACAGAAACTTAAAAACATTTTTTTTTTTACAGAGGACACTTTTTTTTGACCAGAACTATAGTATTGTGATATTGAATGCTATACTGTAGAGTGAGGAAGGCTTATTCACATGTAACAAGTAACCTATCAGTGAACATATGTAATGCATTTTTTCTTGTCTTTTAGTATGTCACTGGGGCATGATTCTTAAATACAACTTCAACCTTTTAGTATCTTTTATCCTTCTCTTTGGAGAAGGGAATGGCAATCCATTCTAGTATTCTTGCCTGGAGAATCCCATGGACAGAGGAGCCTGGAGGGCCACAGTCCATGGAGTTGCAAAGAGCTGGACGCGACTGAGCAACTGAAACACACATCCTTCTCTTAGGGCTTCCCAGGTGATTCAGTGGTAAAGAATCTGCCTGGAATGCAGGAGATGCAGGTTTGAGCCCTGAGAAGTTACACACGCTTGCCCAACTATTCTCTCATGCAGCCCCCAGTCATTTCTCCCTCCTCTTATTTAATAGGAGTTATTGTGGTACTGATTGTTCTCTTAGTACTTAATGCTAGAGCTATTCTAAGACACTAGATGACTTCCTTTACCGTGTGTTTATGTTCTCTTCTCAGAAAGATGTTAGTTCTAACATTATTTGAACTTTTTTGACAATCCATCCTATTGCTCTTCAAAGTACTTGGTATTTTTATTGAATGCATAAATAATTACCTATACATCTTGCAATCTGAGAAGAGAATCTTATTCTCTTCTTAGATATTAATGATGTCAAGCGGCTGAAACCTGGCTACCTGGAAGCTACTGTGGACTGGTTTAGGAGGTACAAGGTTCCAGATGGCAAACCTGAGAACGAGTTTGCTTTCAATGCAGAATTTAAAGATAAGGTAAGGTGTTGCTGAGAACTATAGCTTTATGCCTATCTGTATTGAGACATAATTTAACCATATTGTTACCATCTAAAGACAATATGACCATAAAATAGATGTTAAAGACACAAGACAGGCTTTATGTTGATTTGTTCATTTAAATGGTTTTCTTCCATTTTTGATAGAAGGAAATGATTCAAAAGAGACAAAGCTATCATGCTTTGGTAAAATGTTGATAATAAAAGAACAGGGATGTTCCCTGGTGGTCCAGTGGTTAAGACTCTGTGTTCACTGCAAGTGTCATGGGTTCTAGCCCTGATTGGGGAACTAATCCCACATGCCATGCACCGTGCCCAAAATTAGAAAAGGAAAGAACTTGTTTCTGTTATTCTAATGAATATCTCTTTAAATTATAGAACTTTGCAATTGACATTATTGAAAGCACTCATGACTATTGGAGAGCATTAGTGACTAAGAAAACTGATGGAAAAGGAATCAGCTGGTAAGCGTTAACTCTTTTCTCCATGTTTAACACACAGAGCAGACTAGCTTACTCCAGATTCGTTAATAACCTTAACATATTGTACTGTTACATTCACTTAGGAAAGCGATAACTGGTTTTATCAGTACTTAAGTCAGTAGGAAGTGTAGACTGAAAGAAAAACCACACAATTTATTTGAGGACTGTAACTGTTGAGTTACAATTTATTTGCCCAGGAGACAGCCTCTCAGATAGTCCTAAAGAACTACTGCAGAGATGTAAGGGAGGAGCCAAGAGAAAGAGAAACTTTTTTTTTTTTGCTGAGTAAACATGTGGTCAAGCATAAAAAGATGACTGCTAATCATAAAGAAGAGGCATCTCAAGTTAATGGTTTCAGTGCTTCCCTATGTATGAGAAGAGGCAAGAATCTGGGGTCATTTGAAATTTTTTCTTAGAAAAATTCATGTTAACCATCTAGGGGCCAACAGATCCAAATCTTTACTGTTCTTCTCCACCCTGAATTCCCCTCAGGGCACACAGTCAGCAGGTAACTGTAGTGGCTAATGGCCTGACCCTTGTAGAACTGGACTAGAGCAGGCAACATTGTCTTCTTTGCAGAACTGTTAAAAAAAAAAAAAAAACACCACAGAGATACTCTTGAATAAGGACAAACTAAAATTATAAAGGGGAGAGTGAGATCAGAGCTTTGTAAGGGTAACTGGGAAAAACTGCCTAGCAGCAGGGTGCTCAGAGTGGGTTGAGTGCAAGGGTTAGTATTCTCTGATGTAAATATGTAGGATCATCACAACTAAACCAGAGTCTACCCTGCACACTGAATACACTACTACTACTTCTACTACTACTACTAATAACTAATACTGATTGAGCAGTTAATATTTGCCAAGGATGCAACAGAGATACCTTGGTTAACCAAGGTCATACCACAGTAAGTATTCTGGAGTGAGGACTCGCATCCAAGTGTGTGTGGCCCCAGCTTATTTCTAGTATAATATACTCCCTCTTTTAAAGATTATAAGAGAATGGCCACCACCATTACCACTTAACTAGTGTTGTTCTGAAAATACTAGCTGATGAAGTAAATAGAAAGAAATAAGATGCAGGAATACTGGAAAAGGGCAGAGCAAATTGTTGCAGAAATTGTTGTGTACCCAGAAAGAAAAAAGAATTCCATAAGGTGGATGATTACAAGACGAGTATATATGCACATTGCTGGCTTTGTATATGGACATAATAGAAACTATAATGGAGGAAAAGATCCATGTAGATTAGTATATAAGAAAAAAAAGTATAAATAAGAAATCTGAAGGACCCAGAAGAAGAAAACTTTAAAATTCTATAGAGAAATATAAAAGATGTTAAATAGAAAGGTATCATATATTCATGAATAACACTCAGTTTCATCTCTGCATGTCAGAATAGTGAGGGAAATCTTGAAAAAAACAAGGGTAGTGGTGGTGAGGTTTGCACCAACTGCCTATTTAAGAAGAAAATAAGGCTAGATCTCTAGCTTGCCCTTTACATTCCTGTCTTCCTCCAGATACGCACGCTGGCAACCACCCTCATGCTGTGGCTGTTTTTCATTTCTGAAAGGTGCTGTCACCAGGCAGGTGCTCCACAAGTGGCCCTGTACAAATAGCCCAGCACCAACCAGTGTTCTCAACCCCAGCTACTTTATACCCACGTGTCAACTGGCGCTGGCTGCCAGCCTGAGTTGGCAACTCTTGTCTTATAGCAGTGTTTAATTCCAGACAGATAAATTGTAATGGGAGAAAATTCTAGAAAAAGACTAGGTGAATTTAATTCATTAGCTTGTCTTCTAAACAGAAGACAGACTCAAAATCCAGAAAAGAAAGATTTACTTATGATTTTTTTATGTATCAGGAGGCAGTTCTTCCCAGTTTTTTCTTAACACCTGACAAAGGACTAAATTTCTTAATTTAAAAATAACTCACTCAAATTGATAAGAAGAAAGAATACTAATAGAGGGAGAGAAAAATATAAAGTTAAGGTCACATATAAGATGTTCAGCCTCACTTTATAATTTAAAATGCAGCTCAGAAAGAAAGTATTATCCTTCAAGAGATATGCAAAATTTTTAAAAATTAAATGATAACCTGGAGTGGCAACATTTATATGTAGTTGTGAGGGTTGGAGTAGGTACAGCCTTTGTGAGGGCAGTTGGACAGTATTCAGTCCCTAGGTTTTTTTGTGTCTTTTTTTTTAATTAGAGGGTAATTGCTTTACAATGTTGTGTTGGTTTCTGCTGTACAACATGTAAATCAGCCATTAATCTCAAAATTTTAAATTCTTGTATTTCTTTGTAGCACTACTACTAGGAAAGTGTCCTGTAGATATAGTCCTGAAAGATGTATGTACAAGGGTGTTCACTGCAGTGTCATTTATAATAGCAAAAAAGTTAGAAACAAACAAATTGTAATGACTAAGCAGTTCGTATAATAGAACAGTATATGGCACATTACTTTCTATATGTTGATATGGAATGATGTCCAAAATATATTAAATGAGAAAAATGAAGTCCATAGCAGTATACTTATCATAGTGTGATCCCATTTATGCAAGGTAAGATGCACATACACACCCTAGCATCTGTTTATATTATGCTGGAGGGAGAAAAGAACTATAGGAAATTCTCAGCAATCTTCTGTAAGTCGGGATAATGTCTTGTAAAATAAAAACATCTGTCTCTACACAAACATAAGAAAAACTGAGCACACGCACACCTTTGTATGAAAATGTACAATCAGGAGACTTTGCTTTTAATAACTTCTCTATTTTGTGGTATCCTATTATTTCTATGGAAACGGCTTTAGTGCATGTTAAGTAACAGGTAGCTGAATATTTTTTCTTTTTTATAGAATATTTTTGATCCTGACCACATCATGGTATACAATAATTCAATATGAAGGAAATTTTGAATCCTAGTTAACCAAAAAAAGTTTTTAAAAAAATCACTTTAATCTCAGTTTTTCCATAGATACTCTTAGTAACATACAGTTTTCTCTTTTTACAGTCCTTTTAAAGTATATTTTCAAAAATAATCATATTGTATGTATAATATATGGGCTTCCCAGGTGGCACAGTGGTAAAGAATCCATCTACCTGCTAATGCAGGAGACAAGGGAGACATAGGTTCGATCCCTGGGTCGGGAAGATCCCCTGGAGTAGGAAATGGCAGCCTACTGCAGTATTCTTGCTGGGATAATCCCATGTTCAGAGGAGCTTGGTGGGCTATAGTCCATGGGGTCCTAAAGAGTAAGACACAACTGAGCGACTAAGCATACGCACATATATAGTATATACATTTTGTTCTGTGGTTTAGAAAAATTAACACTACAAGCATTTGTTATGTCATTAAATATATAATATTTTTATAATGTAAGTATTCCATCTGTATATTCTGTCTGATGGATAAATCATCGTTAATCATCTCTGTTGTTGGACATTTGGTTACTTCCCGCTTTTCAATCTTATCAATAGGGAAATCATGTATATCGAACATCTTTGTACATAATTACTTAAATCTGAGTTTGGAGAGGTGGAATTTGTCTATCAAAGTATGTGTGTTTTTTAAAAGGTTTTGGGCACATTTTTTTTGGTGGTAGTTTTACTTTTTTTTTTCTTTATTTTGTTGTGGACATATTTTAACAGATTATTTTTCAGGAATATTGAACCAGGTGCTGCTCCTGCCATGTGTCAGCACCAATAGAAACCAGATTTTTGTTTATCTAATTAGGAAAGACAGGCTTCTCATTTTAATTTGCATTTCTTAGCTCTTCAAAGGATTAAAAAGCACTCAGTCACAGATTTTAAAATCTGAACTTGTTAAAGTATTTGAGTAAAATCTACCTTAAGAATAGCTGTATATTGCCAAAATAAATAATCAGAATGTTTAATATAGGTGAGAAATCTTTCAACGACGCTAAAATTGAATCTCACCTGACCTACCAGCTTCAACTTGTTGTTTTTAACACGAGTATTAATGAGAGAAGTTTTTTGTTAGTGTGACGCTTTCCCTTTGTATAACAGCATGAACACCACGGTGTCTGAGAGCCCCTTCCAGTGTGATCCTGATGCTGCCAAAGCCATTGTGGATGCTGTAAGTAAAGGTTTCCTGGGAAAAAAAACACAACTCAGCAGCCAAAACATACGGTGTTGAATGGGGAGGGAAAGTACGTTCAATAAATATTTGAGGGTGTCCTGTACATCTGTTATGGTGTGAGGTCTTAAAATTACAAACCATAAACTCTAGTAGACATTGGACTGAGTGAAACGTGAGGAGATCCTAGTCAACCCTAACCTGGGCAGATAGCAAGGTAGGACAGTTTGTAAGACTCAAAATGACTCTAGAATGTTCTAAATAACCCAAGTGCCTGGGTACTTATCATAAGCCATTTTTCACAAGATTTCCAATGGGAACTTATTTGGCTTGGTCATGGCAAGGATGGAAGAAGTCATCAAATTTCAGGTATCATTCCAAGAGTGGTTTATAGTCCTAGAGAGACTTTCATGTGAGATAATAAATGATCCATCAAAGAAATAATCTGATTTTGAATAACCTAAATACTGAAGGTTGTCTAAAATTATTTTCATTTATAATATTAAACGAGAAAAACAAAATGAGGTCTGACTTTACTGACTTGTAAACAAGGTAGTACAGGGGAAAAGACAATTTAATGATGAAGCCAGTACATTTAGATTTATTTTTATTTGTATATAAATTTTGACAAAGTTGAGATAAATTAGAAGGGAAAAGCCATTGGTTAACAACCATTACTTTTCAATAAGAACATTCTGCCTATATTTTATATATATGTATGTATATATAAAGTCTATATATACATATGTTGGTTTTTTAATTATTTCAAAAAAATTTTTATTATTCTCCTGTGTATCATTAAAAGCCAAGAGGTTTTGAATTTGTTAGCATTTCTTAGCAGTAGCAAGCTTTGCATTGTTCCTATCTGGTGTAAATTATTTTTAGAACTTAAAATTTTAGATAGTTGTCTTCTGTTCGCATTCCTTTTAATCTTTCTGTCAATATACTTTTTTTAGCTTATTCTTTTTCTGGAATTAGACTAATACATTTTAATATTGTATTTTAGTTACCACCACCATGTGAATCTGCCTGCACAATACCAACAGATGGTAAGATCTATATTCTAGTAAAATTACATTAACTATTATGCATATGTGTGGGAAAATTACATGTTTATCTATAGATACATCTTACATACCACGTACATACAGGGAAAGAGGAGAATGGGGAGAAGAAGCATTCTCAGTGTTTTGAGGCATATGTGGGGAAAAGATGGCTATAAGTACTACCTTTAGTGCCGCCCCCTGTGACAGCAGTTTCCAAATCCTGACCCACTGTTCTGGGTTCCTGGTCGATGCCTCGTGGAGGCTGGAGCAGGCTGGGCTCTGCATCCCCGTCTGGCCACAGGCTGATTCACCCAGAAAACAGTTCTTTCCATCTTTAGATATTAGAATTCTCTGTAAGGTTCTTCTGGTGAGAACTGCCTATCTGTAGGATCAGTCATCAAGAGTAAGGATGTTTAGTTGCTCAGTCGTCCGATTCTGTGACCCCATGGACTGTAGCCCACCACGCTGCTCTGTCCATGGGATTTCCCAAGCAAGAAGAATGCTGGGGTGGGTTGACACTTCCTTCTCCACAAGGGTAAGGAAGCCCAAAACAAAACACTGATAAATTACCTGTTTTGGTAATTTAGTGAAGCTATGCATGTATGTAGATTTGTTTTAATGTAATCCATAGCAGGATATATTAAAGCAAGTATATTATTCACTGTTATATGTTGGGTGTAACTTTGATTCTTAACAGGGATTCTAATTTGTTTTTCTTTTTCCTGAGTACAGTGGATAAGTGGTTCCATCACCAGAAAAACTGAGGAAATTTCTCTGGAATACAAGCTGATATTGCTGCATCCTACTTGTCAAAAAGTGTTAGATGTGAAAGTAGTAGCTTTTCCAAGCTTTAAATTTATAGAACTAATAAGTCAGATTCTGCTGTCACCAATCCAGTATATTCATACGTTATCCATCTAAGAGCATTTGTCATGTCAACTAAGGTCACTTTTAGTTCCTGCTTAAATATCAAGGCGGTTGTAGTTTGGAAGTCATCTGTGACTGAGTATGCAAGATAAGTACATATTGGATGTATATGTTTGCCATGGGTTAGGAAATAAAAATTATTTTGTTTCAACTTGGTTTATGATATTTTTATTTTAATCTGAAGCCTAACACTGCCAAGCAGGCTTGGGTGCTGTTATTTGCTTTCTATGACTGATCTTATAATTCAGTTTTATTAGACTAAAAACTGACTTTAATTTTTAGGCACCAGAAAATGAAATACCTTATATTTACAGTAGTTCTTGATACTCTGCTCTTACCTAAGTCCTGTCATCCCATTGCTAGCCATCGGTCAGAATACTTCTGTGATTAAATTTATGGACTTCGGTGCTCTGCAGACCTGAGTTTTTAATCCTACATCATCTACTTACTTAGTTCTGTAATCTCAGGTCAGGTACCAAAGACCCAACTCCAGCTCCCTCATTTGTAAAAGAAATGCAATTTTGTGTAAAGGCATTAAGCATTCAGATTGTTTTAATTGAAATTTTTTTTGAGATCATTATAAATTCACATGCAGTTGTTAAGAAATAATACAGAGAGACTTTCTCTATACCTTTCCCCCCAAAGGTAAGAGTTTGTAAAACTACAGTATAATAATACAACCAGGATATGGCCCTGATAGTCTACCCATCTTCCTCAGATTTCCCAGTTTTACTTGTACTCATCTGTATGGTGTGTTTTTCTGTATAATAAATAACCTGTGTAGGCTCCTGTATCCTACAAGATACTTAACATTTCTCATGTCACAAAGACCCCTGGTTTTATCTTTTTATAACCACACCCACCTCTCATTACATGTATCTGTAGTTCATTCTTTTTATTCTTTCCTTTTTATTGCTGAGTAGTATGTTATGTATGCCAGAGGCTGTTCACCTTGGAGACCTGCAGATATGGGTGTGGCCTAGTGAGAGATTTACACCCTCACCCCCTAGATGTATATGCTGTTTTACGGTATGTATAAACTGTTTCACCTGTGAAGGACATCTAAGCTCATCCCAGTTTCTGACTATTAAAAATAAAGCTGCATGGACTTACCTGGTAGCCCAATGTCTAAGACGCCACACTCCCAGTGTGAGGGGCCCAGGTTTGTTCACTCTTTTAGGGAACTAGATCCCACATGCTGAAGCTCAGGAGTTTGCATGCCACAATCAAGATCCCATGTGCCACAACTCAGACCCAGTACAGCCAAATAAATAAATATAAAAAATAAAGCTGCTGTAAATATTCATGTGCATATTTTTTGTGTCAATGTACTTTCACTGTAATTGCTAAGTCATCTCATAGATGCATAGATTTTGTTTTATAAAATGCTGCCAAACTGTTTTCTTGAGTGGCTATACTATTCTACACTTTCTCTAGCAATGTATGAGTGATTCAGTTTCTTTATGTGGTTCTGTTAGGTGTGTAGTGGTATCTTGTTGTGATTTTCATTTGCATTTCTCTAATTGCTAGTTATATAAAACATCTTTTCCTGTGTTTATTTGCCATCTTCTTTGGTTAAATATTTGTTTTTACCTTTTATGCATTTTCTGATTAGAGTTTTTTTTTTCACCGTTAACTGTTGAAAGTCCTTTGTCAGATATGTAGTTGCAAACATTTTCTCCCATTCTGTGACTTTTGATTCTCTTTACATGGGCTTTTACAGAACAGATTTTTAAATTTGATAAAGTCTGCTGTATCAAATTTTCCTTTTATGAATTATGCTCTTGGTATCAAATTTAAGAGTTCTTTACCTGGATCCCAGAGAGTGCCTCCAAATGTTTTATACCTTTACATTTAAGTCTGTGATCCCTTTTGAGTTTATTTTTGTACAAGGTATGAGATTTAGAGCAAGGCTCTTTCATTCTTGCTACAGATGTCCAACTGCTCCAGCACCATTTGTTGAAAGGTTATTCTTCCCTCAGTGTACTGGTTTTGTGCTTCTGTCAAATATCAGTTGAGGGTATTTGTGTGGGTCAGTTTCTGGATCCTCAGTCTGTTGCACTGATCTATGAGTCTAACCTGTCAGAACCATACTCCCTTGGTTACTCTAAAATACATTTGGACTATGTCTATTGTCTACGCCTAGGGAAAAAAACCTTACTGGGATTTTGATGGGCATTGCATTAAACCTACAGATCAGTTTTAGCCATGTGTTTAGACTCCTACTGTGTTTATGTCAGTGATTTCTAGTTTGCTTCCATTATGCTCAGAAAACACAGTTCATATGATTGCAATTCTCTCTAATTTGCTGAGGTGGTTTTATGGCCCAGGATGTGGTCTGTCTTGGGGAATGTTCCATAGTTGCTTTAAGAAAAAAAAAATGCAGATTTTGGTGTTGAGTGGAATATTCTATTTAACTAAATCCTGTTGATTGGTATTATTTTTCAGATCTTCTGTATCCTTGCTGGTTTTCTTCTAGTTTTATCAGTTGTTGAAAGGGAGGTGCTGAAGTCTTCAATTACAACTATGGATTTGTCTGTTTTACCTTTCAGCTCTATCAGCCTTTTCATGTATTTTGAGGCTCTGTTGTTTGGTGTGTACACAATTAGGGTCTTTGTCTTGCTGGTGGATTAATCCTTCTATCATTGTGTAATGTTCCTCTTTGTCTGTAGTAATTTTCTATGCTCCATAATCTACTTTATCAGACACTGACATAGTCACTCCTTGTTTTTGATTGTTTGCATGTTATATCTATTATTTTACTTTCAACCTATATATGTTCAATTTGAAGTGAGTTTCTTAAGTGATATATAATTGAATTGCATTTTTATCCAGTCTTTGTCTTTTAATTGATATAGTTAGACCATTTAGATTTAAGCTAATTACTGCTATGTTAATGCTCTATCCTGTTTTGGATTTGGTCTGGAAGTTTGTGTCTTTTACCAAATTTGGGGATTTTCCAACTATATTTCTTCAAATACTCTTTCAGCCCAAGCCACACTCGCCTCTCTTTCTGAGACTCTGATAATATGAACATTGGATCTTTTGTTATTGTCCATAGGAATGTAGGCTCTTGTGTTTCTCCGTCTGTTTTTCTTTCTCTTTCAGACTGGTCGGTCCTATTATTCCGTCCTCAAGTTCACTGAATCTTTTTTTTGTCTTCTCCAATCTAGTAGTGAACCTAGCCAGCAAGTTTTTCTTTTGTTATAGTATTTTTCAGTTCTGTGATGCCCATTTGGTTCTTTTCTATAACTTCTATTTCATTGCAGGGAGTTTTTATTTTTTAACTTATTCAAGATAATTTCTAATTGGCAGTCTAGTCGCAGCTTTAAGATGACTGCTTTAAAATCTTTGTCAAGATTCATCTCAATATTGGCATCCATTGACTGTTTTCTCATTCAACTTCTGATTTTCCTGATTTTGGTATGATGTGTGATGTTAATAATATCCTAGGCATTTTGTCTATTATGTTAGGAGACGCTCGGACCCATTTAAATCTTTTATTTTTAGCAAGCATCACCCTATTTAGAGTTAGCACATGGGTCTTGGCCTACTTTTGTAGACTGATTTCAATGGCAGTTTAATTTTCAGCAGCTTTGCAGTGTTATTTTGGTCAGCTTGGTTTATCTGCAGCCAGTGGGGTTTCTGTTGGTTCCTGCTGGTGCTGCCTGAGGACGCTGAGTATCTATCTACCGGTGAAGGAGAATCTTAGGCTACAGGGATAAAGCAGCTTCCTGAACTGGTATATACCTATTATGATTGGATTTCTCCCTCTGGCTCAGTCCACCCACCTGTCTTGGTAACTCGGTGGAAAAGGGGAGTCTCGGGCCTTGTGGGGAAGGAGAGTGCCTCCTTGGTTTTTTATTTCCACTTGGGTTCCCAGTGGCCCCCTTGCCAGGTGGTGTCATGCCCACCAGGGGGACCCGCATTCTCTATGGGTGGAGGCTGGTGTATAAGCCTACCTGGGCTGCCTTCTGTCGCTAGGTTGGGGGTTGAGATGGACTCTCCTCCTGTTGGGTGGTAGGACTGTATGTGCCCTGTCACTGCTGTTCTCCGGTCCTGGCATCCCAAACCAGCAAGCCTTCAGAGTTCTTTGGTTGTGTTTACTGTCTCCAGGGTTGTTAGCTGTGCTTAGCAGAAGCAGGGAAAAACAGGTTGATGTCTTCTTATCTGGACCAGGATCAGAAACATCAGCATTCAGACTTTAGTAGTATTTCTCTTATTCTTTTATAAGTTCTGTTTCTAAATGCTGCCTCAGTCATGTGGTTTCTGAAGTGACTTGTTAAGATAAAAATTGTTTTCTAATGAAAGACTATACAAAGTAGGGGACTTCACAAGTACTGGTCCAATAAATAGGAAATCACCCACCCCAATTTTATGGGAAGGAAGGGACACAAGGGACAGAACACTAGTTGGAAGAAATGTCAACAATAGTTCTTCTGTTATGAGCACCTCTGTAGAAAGCTTTCACTCCTCTGTTCAAGTAAGGAAATGTAAAATACTCTTGTACTTGCTTACTGGGGCTACAGTAACCAAGTACCACAAACTGGATGGGCTAAACGACAGAAATATTTTATCTCACTGTCCTGGAAGCTGGAAGTCTGAGATCCAGGTATCAGCAGGCCCATGCTCCCTGGGGAGGAGTTATTCCAGGCCTCTTCCTTGCTTTTGGTAGTTCCTGGCTTGTGGCAGCATAACCCTAATCTCCACAAGGCATTCTCCCTGTCTGCTTATTTCCAAATTTCCCCTTCTATAAGAATATCAGGGGACTTCACTGGTGGGCCAGTGGTTAGGCCTTGGAGATTTTGATGCCATGGATCCAGGTTCAATCTCTGCTTGGGGAACAAAGATCCTGTAAGCTGCATGGCACACCAAAAAAAAAAAAGAAGTCGTATTGGGTTAGGTGCCCACTCTACTCCAGTATGACCACATCTGAACTAATTACACCTATCATGATCCTATTTCCAAAATAAGTCACATTCTGAGCACTGGGTGTTAAGAATTCAAAATATGAATTTTTGTGGGACAGAATAACCCATAACAACTTCAGGCATCTGTAAAGTTCTTCATCACTGGTGCTGGATAAGGGTTATCTGCATACTAAAGCCTCAAAGAAAGCCTAACCCTTGGGACAACGTCATTCTACAAACATTTCTTGAGATTTGGCTTTGTACCAGGCACTGTTTCAGATCCTGTGGGGAGAGTGGTAATAAGCAGACTGGTGAGGTTACTCGCATCATCTGGATAGGCTGCCTGTGTTTGGCAATAACCAAATCTCAGTGGCTTAAGGAAACAACAGTTCATTCCTCACTCCTCACAAGGTCGTCTCTGCCTCTGCATAGCTGTCCTCCCTGTGACAGTTTGGCCTTGGCCTACCTTGTTAACGTTTGCTTTCTCCTGATGATCACCATCACACAGAGGGAGAAAGGACTGGAGCCTCACACTGGTGATTAAATGCTCTGAAGTGACACTCATCATAGATATTCTTGGTCATGACTATTCACATACAGTGGGAATGCAAATACTTTGAAACCTTATCTTATACACAGAGGAGTAATCCTTTTTTTTTTTTTTTTGAGAAAAAAGATACTCAGAGAACCTAAGTAACTCACCCAAGGTCATTCAGATGGTATGTGATGACTTAATGCAGTTACCTGACTTTGAGGTCAGGGGTTTTCCCACTATTTTACACTGTTCCTTGGTTTTTACCATCATTATTATGTATACCTATGGCTGATTCATGCTGAGGTTTGACGGAAAACAATAAAATTCTATAAAGCAATTAGCCTTCAATTAAAAAATAAATAAAATTTTAATAAAGAAAAAATGTGTACTTACTAATCCATAAACTGATTATTTCCTTAATCATTTCTCTTTTGTTAAACTTCGTTGTTTAACTCTTTGTTATCAGTATCTTTAGGCATAACTTTTTTCCTTTGGGATTATTTTCTAAGGATAAATTTCCAGGGGTAGATTGTAAGATCATGGAATACAGATATTTTTGTTCCTCTTGTTTTGTTTTCTGCAAGGTTTCTGCCAGTTTTCAATGCAGCATATAGTTGCATTTTTTCCCCATGGGCCTGGAAGTCAAAAAGAGCAACTATATTGCCGTGGCTAAATGATTTAGCTTATGTGAGCATTAGTATTCCCATCTCTTAAAATGGTGATATCACCATCATCCAGGGTAGCAGGAAATAGGTGAACGACAGCCCAGTGCCAGGGTCATAGTGGGTGTAGTGAAGACTGGTTGTTCATTACTGTACTCTAGAGAAGAGGGTGTGGAGAAAAGGGTATCCTCCTACACTACTGGTGGGAGTGTTTTTAAACTGGTACAACCACTATGGAAAACAGTATGGAGGTTTCTGTAAAAACTAAAACTAGAACTATATGACCCATCAATCTGGAGAAAACCATAATTCAAAAAGAAAACATGCACTCCAATGTTCCCTGCAGCACTATTTACAATAGTCAAGACATGGAAGCAACCTGGACATCCTCTGACAGAGGAATGGGAAAAGATGTGGTACTTCTTTTTCCACATACAGATATACAATGGAATATTCAGTTCAGTCACTCAGTCGTGTCCGACTCTGTGACCCCATGACTGCAGCATGCCAGGCTTCCCTATACATCACTAACTCCCAGAGCTTATTCAAACTCATGTCCATAGAGTCAGTGATGCCATCCAACCATCTCATCCTCTGTCATCCCCTTCTCCTGCCCGCATTTCCCCAGCATCAGAGTCTTTTCTAATGAGTCAGCACTTTGGATCAGGTGGCCAAAGTATTGGAGCTTCAGCATCAGTCCTTCCAATGAATATTCAGGACTGATTTCCTTTAGGATGGACTGGTTGGATCTCCTTGCAGTCCAAGGGACTCTCAAGAGTCTTCTCCAACACCACAGTTCAAAAGCATTAATTCTTTGGCACCCAGCTTTCTTTTATAGTCCAACTCTCACATCCATACAAGACTACTAGAAAAACCATAGCTTTGATGGACCTTTTTTGGCAAAGTAATGTTTCTGCTTTTTAATATGCTGTCTAGGTAGGTCAATAGCTTTTCTTCCAAGGAGCAAGTCTTATAATTTCATGGCTGCAGTCACCATCTGCAGTGATTTTAGAGCCCCCCAAAATAAAGTCTCTCACTGTTTCCATTGTTTCCCCATCTATTTGCCATGAAGTGATGGTACTGGATGCCATGATCTTAGTTTTCTGAATGCTGAGTTGTAAGCCAACTTTTTCACTCTCTTCTTTCACTTTCATCAAGAGGCTCTTATTCAGCCATAAAAAAGAAGGAAATAATGTGAGCTGTAGCAACATAGATGGACCTAGAGTGAAGTAAATCAGACAAAGACAAATATGACATCACTTACATGTGGAATCTTAAAAAATGATACAAATGAACTCATTTTAAACAGAAACAGACTCTCAGATCTAGAAAATAAGCTTATGGTTACCAAAGGGGAAAGGTGAAGAAGGATAAATTAGGAGACTGGGATTATCATATACCCATTGTGTGTGTGCTTAGCCACTCAGTCGTGTCCAACTCTTTGTGTCCCTTTGGACTGTAACCTGCTAGGCTCCTCAGTCCATGGGATTCTCCAGGCAAGAATACTGGAGTGGGCTGCCACTCCTCCTGCAGGCGATCTTCCCAACCCAGGGATCGAACCCACGTCTCTTGTGTCTCCTGCATTGCAGGTGGATTCTTTCCCACCTAGCCATTGCAGAAGCCCATATACCCACTACTGTATATAAAATTGATAAAACAAATTATTTATATATATATATATATAATGATAATCAATAAGAACCTACTGTATAGTACAGGGAACTCTCAATATTCTGTAATAACCTATATGGGAAAATAATCTGAAAAAGAATGGATACATGTATAACTGAATCACTTTGCTGTACATCTGAAACACATAACATTGTAAATCAATTGTACTCCAATATAAAATAAATTTTTTAAAAAATATTGTACCCTCAGCAACACTGCATGATCACTGCCATTTTTTTTTTCAGGTAAGGTAATCTGAAACATTAGCCCAGTTATATAAAGGGCCCAAATGAGACCTCCAATTGGAAATTCAAAACTCATTTTCACCATCCCTGAGCCCAGGCCTGGATATGCTGCACCTGTAATGGCAATTAATTCCTATCTAATCAATATATTTACTATGCATGGGCTTATATTGTGCTTTTGCACAGAATGTTCTTTCCATTGAGAACAGCTGCCCCCATTGCTTTCAGGCCAAAGGGAATTTGCCTTTACACTGACAAGGTGAAGGTGAAGTTGCTCAGTCATGTCCGACTCTCCATTTCCTTCTCCATACACTGACAAGAAAGCTGTGCAAATTGCTTTGTGATGGCAAGTATTTATTGAAGAGTTATTAAGTCGAGTCAACTGCCACAGAGTTTATTGCTCCCTCTGTCTCTGGGACCTTTCCTTTAGTTATTACAAAACTGTTAAATTAACAGAAAATATTCACCAGGAATAGGATTAAGCAATAAAAATCACAAGGGTATGTGGCAATCTGAATTTTTTTGGAAAGCCTGAAAACAATTTGGCAATCTATCAAAATTTTAAATTTGTCTTTACCCTTTGAGTCATCAGTCCTGCTATAAGAATTCATGCTAGCTAAGAATAGTCAACCAGGCATACAGCCTATGACAACTTTGTTTATTGTAACAAAACCTAGAAAAAATATCCAGCAGTCCAGTTGAGGAATGGCCAAATATTCGTGCTGTGTAGCAGTCAATGACGTCACTGCATGTGCTGATATGGAAAAGATGTTCAAAGAAATCCAAGTGAAAGGAGAAAGCTATAGTACTCAACAGCTGCCAGCTATGGCCTGGGGGCCAAGAGTTTGGTGAAAACATTTTACTGGAACACAGGCACACCCGTTTATTTACGAATTGCTGTGACTGACTTCTAGCTACAACGGAGAGAGAATTTAATAGTTGGGATACAGACCATATGATGTGCAAAGTCAAAAATACTTTCTGCTTGACTCTCTACCAAAAACTTTTGCAAATTTTTGCTCTATCCTATCATCTTCTTTGTGTTTTTTTTACAAAGGAAGTATTGGGGGTGGTGGTGAAAGAGATACATTAATAGATCTGCTTGTATGGGTACAGACAATTTCTGGGGACAAACAGACAAACAACAATGGTTATCTCAGGGAGTAGGAATGAGTTCTGTATGGAGAGTCAGGCCCAGGCAGTTTCCTTCCACTTTGTAAGCTTCTATGCTCTTTGGAATACAAAGAGGCAAAATGGTTGTCTGAGGAGAACTTATAAACAGCTATGAAAAAAAAGAGAAGCAAAAGGCAAAGGAGAAAAGGAAAGATATACCCATTTGAATACAGAGTTCCAAAGAATAGCAAGGAGAGAAAAGAAAGCCTTCCTCAGCAATCGATGCAAAGAAATAGGGGAAAACAACAGAATGGGAAAGACTAGAGATCTCTTCAAGAAAATTAGAGATACCGAGGAAAGTTTTTATGCAAAGATGGGCACAATAAAGAACAGAAATGGTATGGACTTAATAGAAGCAGAAGGTATTAAGAAGAGGTGGCAAGAATACACAGAAGAACTGTACAAAAAAGATCTTCATGACGCAGACAATCACGATGGTGTGATCACTCACCTAGAGCCAGACATCCTGGAATGCGAAGTCAAGTGGGCCTTAGAAAGCATCACTACAAACAAAGCTAGTGGATGTGATGGAATTCCAGTTGAGCTATTTCAAATCCTGAAAGATGATGCTGTTAACAGGCTATACTCAATATGCCAGCAAATTTGGAAAACTCAGCAATAGTCACAGGACTGGAAAATGTCAGTTTTCATTCCAATCCCAAAGGAAGGCAATGACAAAGAATGTTCAAACTACTGCACAATTGCACTCATCTCACATGCTAGCAAAGTAATGCTTAAAATTCTCCAAGCCAGGCTTCAACAATATGTGAACTGTGAACTTCCAGATGTTCAAACTGGATTTAGAAAAGGCAGAGGAACCAGAGATCAAATTGCAAACATCTGCTGGATCATCAAAAGAGCAAGAGTGTTCCAGAAAAACATCTACTTCTGCTTTATTGACTATGCTAAAGCCTTTGACTGTGTGGATCACAATAAACTGTGGAAAATTCTTCAAGAGATGGGAATACCAGACCACCTGACCTGCCTCCTGAAAAATCTGTATGCAGGTCAAGGAGCAAGATAGAACTGGACATGGAACAACAGACTGGTTCCAAATCAGCAAAGGAGTATGTCAAGGCTGTATATGTCACCCTGCATATTTAACTTATATGCAGAGTACATCAAGAGAAATGCTGGACTGGATGAAGCACAAGCTGGAATCAACATTGCCTGGAGAAATATCAATAACCTCAGATATGCAGATAACACCACCCTTATGGCAGAAAGCGAAGAAGAAGTAAAGAGCCTCTTGATGAAAGTGAAAGAGGAGAGTGAAAAAGTTGGCTTAAAGCTCAACATTCAGAAAACTAAGATCATGGCATCAGGTCTATCACTTCACGGCAAATAGATGGGGAAACAATGGAAACAGAGACTTTATTTTCTTGGGCTCCAAAAATCACTGCAGATAGTGACTGCAGCCATGAAATTAAAAGATGCGTGCCCCTTGGAAGAAAAGTTATGACCAACCTAGACAGCTTATTAAAAAGCAGAGACATTCCTTGGCCAATAAATGTCCATCTAGTCAAAGCTTTGGTTTTTCCAGTAGTCATGTATGGAGAGGTGGACCATAAAGAAAGCTGAGCACTGAAGAATTGATGCTTTTGAACTGTGGCATTAGAGAAGACTCTTGAGAGTCCCTTGGACTGCAAGGAGATCCAACCAGTCCATCCTAAAGGAAACCAGTCCTGAATATTCATTGGAAGGACTGAAGCTGAAGCTCCAATACTTTGGCCACCTGATGTGAAGAGCTGACTCATTGCAAAAGACCCTGATGGCTGGGAAAGATAGAAGGCAGGAGGAGAAGGGGACAACAGAGGATGAGATGGTTGGATGGCATCACTGACTCAATGGACATGGGTTTGGGTAAACTCCGGGAGTTGCTGATGGACAGGGAGGCCTGGCGTGCTGCAGTCCAAGGGGTTGCAAAGAGTCTGACATGACTGAATGACAGAACTGAACTGAACTGAACTGAATGGATGCTCTTTCGGTTGTTTTTCTAAAAGCATGTATAAGATTTAATTTAAATGTTTTTTTAAGAAAATAAAATAAAGTAGGAGAAGGACACCAATGGACAGTGCTCAGAACAACTAGTGTCAGGGGGCTTCTAGTTATATACACAATAATATACATATATACGTGTATCTTTCAAAGAAGGCACTGGCGACCCACTCCAGTACTCTTGCCTGGAAAATCTCATGGATGGCGGAGCCTGGTAGGCTGCAGTCCACGGCATCACTAACAGTTGGACACGACTGAGCGACTTCACTTTCCGTTTTCACTTTCATGCATTGGAGAAGGAAATGGCAACCCACTCCAGTGTTCTTGCCTGGAGAATCCCAGGGATGGGGGAGCCTGGTAGGCTGCTGTCTACGGGGTCGCACAGAGTCAGACACGACTGAGTGACTGAATTGAAGTGATATATATGTATCTTTAGACATATGTATCTTTAGACTGGGAGGACTAGGCCCTGGAATCTGATTTTTAACCAGTTCCCCAGGTGATTCACATATACCCCTATGTTTGAAACTAATGCTCTAGTCATAAGTCTCAGAGATCAGGAAAAATTTCTCATGGAGTTTTAGTATGATCAGCATGAGATAACCCAGCAAACATCTACCACAGCAACAGCAGCAATGATGATAGCTCCCATTTGTGAACACTTCCTAAGTGTTAGGCCTGAGGCTATAGGCTCTATGTATTTCATCTAGTGGATATCCTTGTCCTGTTCCTGATCTTAGAGGAAACGCCAAATCACAAGTTGGAATCAAGACTGCCAAGAGAAATATCAACAACCTCAGATATGCAGATAATATCTCTCTAATAGCAGAAGGGGAAGAGGAACTAAAGATACTCTTGATGAGGGTGAAAGAGGAGAGTGAAAAAGCTGGCTTAAAACTCAGCATTCGAAAACTAAGATCATGGCATCCAGGCCTAGCACTTCACAGCAAATAAAAGCAGAAAAAGTGGAAACAGTTGCAGGTTTCATTTTCTTGGGCTCTAATATCACTGTTAACAGTGACTACAGCCATAAAATTAAAAGACGCTTGCCCTTTGGAAAGAAAGCTATGACAAACCTAGACAGTGTATTAAAAAGCAGAGACATCACTTTGCCAAAGAAGTTCCATATAGTCAAAGCTATGGTTTTTCCAGTAGTCATGTATAGAGGTGAGAGGTGGACTATAAAGAAGGCTGAGTGCCAAAGAATTGATGCTTTCGAATTGTGGTGCTGGAGAAGACTTTTGAGAGTCTCTTGGATAGTGTTCATTGGAAGGACTGATGCTGAAGCTTCACTACTTTGGCCACCTGATGTGAAGGGCCAACTCATTGGAAGGGACCCTGATGCTGGGAAAGATTGAAGACAAAAGGAAAAGGGGGTGACAGAGGATGAGATGGTTAGATAGCAACACTGACTCAATGGACATGAATTTGAGCAAACTCCAGGAGATAATGAACAGGAAAGCCTGGAATGCTGCATTCTACTGGGGGGCAAAGAATCAGACATAACTTAGTGACTAAAGAAAAATAGCGATTTAGCTTTTCACCATTGAGTTTGATGTTGGCTGTAGGTTTATCACATATGGACTTTATTATGTTCAGGTTTGTTTACTCTATATCCACTTTGTTGAGAATTTTTGTCATAAGTGGATGTTTAATTTTGTCAAAAGCTCTGTCTGCATCTATTAAGATGCTATGATTTTCATTCTGTAATTTAATATGGTGTATCACACTGACTGATTTGTGGATATTGAACCATCCTTGCACTCCAGGGGTAAATCCCACTTGATCATGGTGTACAATCCTTTTAATATACTGTTGAGTTAATGTATTTTTTAAATTACACAAATTTTTATTATACAGAGTGAAGTAAGCCAGAAGGAAAAACAACAATACAGTATACTAACACATATATATGGAATTTAGAAACATGGTAACAATAACCCTGTATGAGAGACAGCAAAAGAGACACAGATGTATAGAACAGTCTTTTGGACTCTATGGGAGAGGGCAAGGGTAGAATGATATGGGAGAAACAGCATTGAAACATGTAAATTATCATATGTGAAATGAATCACCAGCCCAGGTTTGATGCATGATACAGGGTGCTCAGGGCTGGTGCACCAGGATGACCTAGAGGGATGGAATTGGGAGGGAGGTGGGAGGGGGGTTCTGGAAGGGAAATACATGTATACCCACGGCAGATTCATGTCAATGTATGGCAAAACCAACACAATAATGTAAAGAAAAAAATTTTTCTTGAATTTGTTACAATAAAAAAATGTAAAAAATAAAAATTTCAAGAAAACACAGATAAATTCCTCCATGCTTGCCATCAATCTCACTCCCTTCTTAACAATTAACCATTATTATCAATTCAGTATGAATCTTTCTTGATTTTGCTTTTTGTTTTTACACACATATATCTGAATATAAATATACAATTTAGTATTTTTACATATGTATGGGATCATAGTTATTATATACATTTTGAAATTCATGTTATTATTTATGGATGCTACCTAATTTTTTTTATAATTTATTTACTTATTTTATTTCTGGCTGCACTGGGTCTTTGTAGCTTCGAGCAGGCTTTCTCTGGTTTCAGAGTGCCAGGACTACTCTCTAGTTGCAGTGTGAGGCTCTGTTGCAATGTCTTCTCTTGTTGCAGAGCACAGGTTCTAGGTGTGTGGGCGTTAGTAGTTGTGGCACACAGACTCAGTCGTTTCAGCTCAGGGGCTGTAGAGTGCAGGCTCGGTACTTGTGGTGCACAGGCTTAGTTCCTCCATGCCACGTGGCATCTTCCTGGACCAGGGATCTAACCCATGTCCCCTGCATTGGTAGGCAGATTCTTATCTAATGTACCACGAGGAAAGTCCTAGATGCTATCTAATTCTTTTAAACTGGTGTAAAGGTAATACAGATGTGTTGTTGAAAACATTCTTAAGCATGCATGACATGCTTCTGAAATCTAATGTGTTGTAGGTAGCTGGAATGCTGGTTACAAGATGGAGAATAGAAGAGGGGCAGGCAAGAGAGGTAGGCAAGGATTGGGTAATGAAAGGACTTGCTAGAGACCCTGGACTTTAGGAGAACCTTGAGAGGCACCAACAGTTTTTACAGCTGGAAACTATTATCTTATTTCTGTAATGGGTACAGAATTCTAGGAATCCTGATGATCTGCAGTGCTGTTTGATAATATTTCCCCCTCCCCACCATACCCTTCTCATTAGGAAATGTCCAACCATATTTACTGAATGCATAACTCCTCTATAAATACTGGAGTGGTCTTGGTATGGTACGTCATTTGGACATGTTCCACAGCATTTGCTGGGTGCCCCATGGGAGGCAGTGGATGGGAGTAACAATTTGTGTAGTGGTTTCCGAAGCAGGGTCTGAGGCTCTCTGGAGGTGCTAGAGGGTCCTCCAGTGGGGCCATTCAAAATCTAGGAGGTGATTTCTAAGTGCCACTAGACTCTAAGCCTTATGAGGCCTCATGAAGTCAGGGGCTCTGTCTCTTTTGCTTCCCTCTGTATTTCTAGGACCTAGCATATGTCTTCACATATATCATGTACTTCATAAGTATTAAATGAATTAATCCAAAATACAAATTCTTTCATTGCTTCCTAAAGGAAAATACTTATGTACCAAGATAAGACCATAATTGGGCATTCACAAACTAAAATGTGTATTTCTCGAGTTCACTGAGAACTCTAACTTAATATTTTACTAAATCTAGTCAGTCATCATAGGATAGTTAAAAATTTTGTAAAAAAAAAAAAAGCTTCCATATTCAGGCTTTTTCCTTTTTCTTTTCTGCACATATGGAGGTGATTGGAATTTCTGCAGTGTAAGGAAGGAATCTTTATTTTGTTGTATCCTTAATGCTTCTTGGGAACCTCAACTAATGCTTTTCAATTAAAAACTACTATTAATTATTCTACTAATATTAAGATAATATGTTGTGAATGTTGGGTTAACTCTGTAATATGAACAGGAGCAAGATTATCTGCTAAACCTGATCCTCCAAAGACAGAACCCAAGCCTTAAAAGACCTGTGTAAAGAAGGGAGAAAAGGGACCCAAGAAGAAAAGGGGAAAAGCTGACAGCGACGAGAATGGGAATAACTCTGAAAAAAAATGGAAATGCCAAGTCAGACCAGGCACAGAAAGACAAAAGTGCTAGGGATACCACGTAAAAGAAAAAACTGTTTTTTTTAATTGTGGTAAAATACACATGACATGCATTTACCATCTTAACTATTTTTGAGTGTACTGTACAGTTTAGTAGTGTTGAGTACATTCACAGTGTTGTGCAGCAGATCTCCAGCATTTTTTCATCTTGCAAAGCTGAAACTATGTGTGTGCTAAGTCTCATCAGTTGTGTCTGATTCTTTGTGAACCTGTGGACTGTAGTCCGCCAGGCTCCTCTGTCCACGAGATTCTTCAGGCAAGAATACTGGAATGAATTTCCATTCCCTGCTCGTAGGCATCTTCCCGACCCAGGGATCAAACTGTGTCTCATGCATTGGCAGGAGTGCCACCATAACCCTTAAATAATTCCCCATTCTTGGCGAATTCCCCTCCCAGGCCATGGTAACCACCATTCTACTTTCTGTCTCTGCAAATCTGAGAACTCTAGTTCTCAGTACCTATACTAGTACCTAGTATAAATGGAATCATGTAGTATTTGTGTTTTTGTGACTGGCTTATTTCATTTAGCATGTCCCCAAAGTTTATTCATGTTGTAGCATTTGTCAGAATTTCCTTCCTTTTTAAGGCTGAATAATACGACATTTTGTTTATCTTTTATCTATTTATCCAATGATGGGCACTTGGGTTGCTTCCACCTCTCGGCTGTTGCAAACAGTGTTGCTGGGAACGTCAGTGTACAAATATTTCTTTGAGACTCTGTTTTCAATTCTGTAACTTATATACTCAGAAGTGGAATGCTGGATCATATGGTAATTGTATTTCCTATATTTGAGCAAATCCCCTATTGATTTCTATAGGGGCTGCAAAATTTTACATTCCCGCCAACAGTATACACATTGGGAACATACAATTAGCTTAAGAATTAAGATTTTCCCAAATTGCTCTCTAGATTATGTTAAAGGGAAAACATTTAGAAATCTTAAGACTTTTACCTCCTCAAATTTTAGATAGATTGCTTTTCAGAATGATTTTTCTAATTAGCATTATATGAACTCCTCTGGCTAATAAAAGGCTAAACATTTACATTCTTCTTAGGAGCTGAATGACTTTTTACGTATTAACACAGATGGTTTCCCAGTTTTTACCATGCTCAATGCAGGAAGGAATCACTAGTTTTCATCATCCATGCCCTTTTGGCTCCCTGGTCTCTCTTCTCCTTCATAGCCACATTTCAAATGGCACTGTCTAGGGTCACTGTCCCCTTTCTTCCCCTCCTGGCCTTTCCCAGGTCACTCCAGTCCAGCATTAATCCTTGTTACTCCCCTGAAACTGCATGTATCAAGGTCATCCATGCTGACAATTTCAGTAAGTGGTTAATTTTTATGTGTCGACTGGACTAAAAAACCACCTAGATAACTGGTGAAACATTATTTCTGGGTGTGTCTGTGTTTCTGGAAGAAATTAGCATTTGATTCACTACACAAAGTAAAGAGATGTGCCCTCACCACTGTCAGTGGGCATCACCCATCTGCGGAAGGCTCAAATGGAACAAAAACACAAAGGAAGGGCAAAATCTCTCTCACTTCGGGAGCTGGAACATCTACCTCCCTGTCTTTGGGCATCAGAGTTCCTTGTTCCACAGCCTTCAGACTCCAAGACTTACACCAACAGCCCCCTGATTCTCAGGCCTTCACACTCAGACTGAATTATTTCACCAATTTTTTTGACTCTTCAGCCTGCAGATCGTGGGACTTCTTGGCTTCCATCACCAAGTGAGCCTGCTCCTTAATAATCTCCACTTATACAGATCTATGTATCCTACTGGTTCTTTTTCTCTGGAGAACTCTGACTAACACAGGTGCATTTCAGTCTCTATTTCAGTTTCTGAGTTCCTGTCTACCTAATGTTGAGCATGCGTAGGAGAATAAGACTAGAATGGGGGGAGAATTACATTAAAACTCAACAAAAACCCTCCATCTCCAGATCACTCACAATAAAAGCTGAATCTTCACAGTGGCCTACAAGACTCTAAAGGTTTGCCCCTAATGAGAGACAACTCTCCACGAATCTCTCATATTTCTGTACTTCTTGTAGCGGAGGTACTAAAGGCCATTATTTCAACTATCTTTTTTTTTTTTTCCCAAGGATGTTTAGATAAAGAACAGCCTTGGAAGAGAGTCTCCATCTGGGCAGAGGATAGGTCTCTCTGCTGGCCAGTGTAACACTGTCTCTATCTGGATCAAAAGTCAGCCAGGTTTGCCTGCAGTCCATTATGAAAGACTGGGGTTCTCTAAGCTCTCGGTTCTTCAGCTGATGCAAACTCACTCTGGGCTGCTATGCATCACCCCTAAAGGACTTGGTGGGGGGCAAGTGTAAAACACATCAACATGAAGCTCATGCTACTTGCTTTGGTTGAGGTAATAAAACCCTTTGTCTCTGCTCCAGGAGTCTCGTGTTTGCCAGTATCCATGGACGTGTGCCTGGCTAACTCTTTAGGTAGTCTCAGAACCTTCCTAATTCTCCTAATGCCCTGCACTTTTCTCACCGCATCTCCTGCTACTATTTCCCTTGACACCCTGCCTGGCTATGCTGGCCTCCCAGCTGTTCCTGGAACCTGCCATGCACACTCCTCTTTGGGGCCTCTGCACATGCTCTGCTGTTAGCCTGGAACATTTCACCCCAGATATCCTTCAAGTCCTATCCAAATGGTATCTTGGTGGGGCCTTCCTTGACAATAGCTTCACCACCAGTAAACAGGCTGACATTTGACAATCTGAGTGAAAATGTTATCTCAGTCAGTCAGTTCAATTGCTCAGTCGTGTCTGACTCTTTGCAACCCCATGGACTGCAGCATGCCAGGCCTCCTTGTCCATCACCAACTCTTGGAGCCTACTCAAACTCATGTTCATCATGTCTGTGATGCCATCCAACCATCTCATCCTCTGTCGTCCCCTTCTCTTCCTGCCTTCAATCTTTCCAAGCATCAGGGTCTTTTCAAATGAGTCACTTCTTCACGTCAGGTGGCCAAAGTATTGGAGCTTCAGCTTCAGCATCAGTCTTTCCAATGAGTATTCAGGACTGATTTCCTTTAGGATGGACTGGTTTGATCTCCTTGCAATCCAAGGGACTCTCAAGAGTCTTCTCCAACACCACAGTTCAAAAGCATCAATTCTTCAGCACTCAGCTTTCTTTATGGTCCAACTCTCACATCCAGACACGACTACTGGAAAAACCATAGCTTTGACTAGACAGACCTTTGTTGGCAAAGTAATGTCTCTTCTTTTCAAAGCACTGTCTGGGTTGGTCATAGCTTTTTCCCAAGGAGCACTCATCTTTTATTTCATGGCTGCAGCCACCATCTGCAGTGATTTTGGAGCCCAATAAAATAGTCTCTTAATTTTTCCATTGTTTCTCCATCTATTTGCCATGAGGTGATGGGACTGGATGCCATGATCTTAATTTTTTGAATGTTGAGTTTTAAGCCAGCTTTTTCACTCTCTTCTTTCACTTTCATCAAGAGGCTCTGTAGTTCCTCTTCACTTTCTGCCATAAGGGTGGTGTCACCTGCATATCTGAGGTTATTGATATTTCTCCCAGCAACCTTGATTCCAGCTTGTGCTTCATCCAGCCCAGTATTTCGTATGATGTAGTTTGCATATAAGTTAAATAAATGGCATCTCACTGAGTTTTAAATTTATTAACTTTTATTATTTCGGTAACCTATATTTTTATTGTGAGTTTACTATGATTAAGAGCCATTTACATTTCCTTCCCTGGTAATCATCTGATTCTCTCCTTACCTATGTTTTTTAACAAATCTTTTTCATATACAATTTTCACTTGCCTGTGATGTAATTACAGCTTTCCTGGTGGCTCAGTGGTAAAGATCCACCTGTCAATGCAGGAGAAGCAGGTTTGACCTCTGGGTGAGGAAGATCCCCTGGAGAAGGAAATGCAACCCACTCCAATATTCTTGCCTGGGTAATACCATGGACAGAGGAGCCTGGCAGGCTATGCAGCTCCTGGAGTCACAACTCAGACATGATTAGGTGACTAACAGCAACAACAACAATAATGAGATTACACGTATTTTTTTCTCAACTTATTATCAATCTTTTCAGTTTATGGTGTCATCATTATGTCTGTTTTGCCATACAAGATATTTTAATTTTTCTGTGGTTGAATTTATCAATCTTTTATGGCTTCTGGATTTTCAGTCACAGACAGAAAGACATTCTCTATTCCAGGAGAGTTGAGACTACAAACAGTTGAGGCTATAAAGAAAGCTGAGCACAGAAGAATTGATGCTTTTGAACTGTGGTGTTGGAGAAGACTCTTGAGAGTCCCTTGGACTGCAAGAAGATCCAACCAATCCAACCTAAAGGAAGTCAGTCCTGAATATTCATTGGAAAGACTGATGCTGAAGCTGAAACTCCAATACTTTGGCCACCTGACATGAAGAAGTGACTAATTTGAAAAGATCCTGATGCTGAGAAAGATTGAAGGCAGGAGGAGGAGATGACAGAGGATGAGATGGTTGGATGGCAACACAGACGTGATGGACATAAGTTTGAGTAGGCTCCAAGAGTTGGTGATGGACAGGGAGGCCTGGCGTGCTGCAGTCCATGGGGTCACAGAGTCCAACACGACTGAGTGATTGAACTTAACTGATAATGTTTTAATACCTGAGTGCTAGATCCCCCTCCACATTCTTTTTCAGAGACTATTTCCTGACTACTTTTATTTTTCCATTTGAATTTTAGGATAAACAGGGTAGTTTAATTAATTCTATTTGTACTTTTATAACAACTATGTTAAATTTGTAATTTTACTTACAGAAACTTGAGATTGTTATATTGTGTTTTCTCATTCAAAAGCATCATTCATCTTTCCATATGACTCAATTTTCTTACCTGTAAGATGAGAGCCATAATACCAATCTCATAGGGCTGTCCTCATAATTAAATGGGGAAATGCAGGTGAATGACAGTATAACAGCAACCAATGTTTTGGTTCGGAAGTGCTTTGCTACTTCCTAGGGTATGAGCTTTTGGGTTTGGTTACCAGAGTATTATGAACTTTGATTCTCTCATTTGTAAACTGGGGATAACAACAGCATCGGCTTCACAGGACTGTGACACACAGTCCAATGAGATGTGTCACAGGTCAAATGAGATGAGGCGTGCGAGGTACTCAGTGAACTGCGACATACGTACTCAATGAGTATTAGCTGTTCTTCTAGAAAACAGGTTACCCCAGGGCACTGTGACTTAACGCTGAAGCTTACGGTCGAGGGCTCTCAGGTCAACGCTTCCTTCCGAGAACCTACCTACCCGCTGGTCGCCACTTCCGACTTTCCCCGAGCGTCTAGAAAAACACGCACTCGTATCTGAAGCCGCGGGACTGAGCGCCTAGTTTCGCCGCGAGACGCCCGAACCCCACCCCACCCATTGGGCTGCTGCGCTGCCACGTCTCGCGCACCCGAGCTCCCGACGAGAGGAGGCGGGGCTAGAGAGATTCGTCACGCCAAGGCCCGCCCCTCCGCGGCCCCAGTCGCTGGTAGGGCGGCACCGGATGGCCAAGCGCCGTGACGCTACGAAGGGGTGGGGACGAGCACGCGACCGGAAGTTCCGGGGAGGGGGTGTTACGTATATCCGGCGAGTAGCTGGCGGTCCCGGGTGCAGCTGGGCTCTGTGCTCTGAGGGAGGGTCCACGCCGCCTGCTGCCGCCGGAGGAACCCCTTGGGCCGTGAGTCAGGGGGCCTAAGCGAAGGAGGGAGCTGGGGCCGAAGGCGCGAAGGTGGCGGGCAGGGAGGGTCAGAGTGGAGGCCGGCGCAGGCGAGGTTGGGGGAGGAAGTGACACGCAGGCGATTCTGTGGGGCCGCGGGGCTTGTTCTGGGCGGGGACGGGCTGGCTCGGCCGGGTCCGCTTGGTTGCCTACCAGCCTCACGGGTATCGGGTCCATCCGCATTTCACTCGGGGGTCTTGGCAGCTGTTGGGCAGGATACCAATTTTCTTGTCTTTACTGTGCGTCCCGGTTTACGAATCGGCTTCACATCCCCTGTCTCTGATGATCCTCAGCCCTCGGTGGGGTGGATTGAAGTCCTTGATAATTATTCTTTTTTTACAGAGATTAAGGCCTGTAGAGACATAGTAAAGTGCTCAAGACCCCGTAAATAGCAAGTGTGACCGTTCGAACTAGATATCCTGGCTTCTAGTCCAGGGCTCTCCCCACCCCCACTTCAGCCGTGTATTATTATCATCTGCTGTCCTGGGTTGAACCCCGTGTTTTCTTCTTCCGCCTCCCCCCTTTACCCTCTCTTCAGTGCATGGGAAAAAATCTCGGTTAGTATTCTCCCTTGTTCTTGTTTTTCTTTTATTTCGGTACATCTGTTTAGGTTGTGACAGGGGGCTTTACAGAGTTTTGCAGTGGGGTAACCTTTGACGTTTTACCCTGCAGCTAAGCAGAGTTTCCTAGGCAAAAGCCAGCTGTTTGCTATCTCAACTCTGTCTGAAATAGTGTCTTAGAGTTGCTCAGAGCATATATAAGTAACGAGTATGTGCAGTATAAGTGATGCATAGGTTTTTAATTGGCTGATCGTCAGTTTAGTGCTCTATATTTATTTGAATCATCTGTCCTTGAATTTGCAAATTTTACGTACGTTGGCAATGCTTTTGTTGGTAGTTAGAGCCCTTAAGCTAATTTGCCATGAGATGCCATAAGGTGGTAAAGTGGATCAAGGCTAGAAAAGAAATAAAGTGCTAGTTATTTAACTTATGGTTTAAAAATTGTGATGAATTATAAGGAAGAAAACATTGGATTATCGTAGGTGTAATTGGTTTAAGAAAGTTTTTTTTTTAAGCAGTTTTGTTATTTGCATTGGAATTCTATGTGATATTAAAAGGAAGGGCTTTCTTTGACTTTGGCATTAAAAGAGGAGGGTTTGAGTCTTGGCATTGTTACCTTTTCAGCTGAGCTCTCTTGGTTAAGCTAACCAATCTGGGATCATCAGCACCCTCATCTTGTTAAATGAAGCCAGGGATCCCTACCTCCTAGGGTTAGTGTGAGGCTGAAATGATATGTATGTACAGGCACCTTATAAACTGAAAAACGACTCACTTGACAGTGCAAAGCCTAAGATCTCAAGGGTGGAGGCACCATCAGAGCCATTCCTTCTTGGGTAGCACTACTGTGAGGCTCTTTGGGTCCAGTAAGGGGTTTTATTATTTTTTAACATCACCTTCATTTTGGAGGGAAGAATTATAGGATTTTTCAAACAGGGATATCAAGGGAAAATAAACTGGAAAGTTAAAGTAGTTCAGTTAATTATGAAACATTCCCTAAAATGAGATTTTCCACCATTCTGTCACCTCCAGAGAATTTATCTAGTTGGGAACACTTCTGTAATGATGTAGTAAAACTTTACAAAATGTCTATAAAGTACTGACTGCAAACCATTGTAATACAAATAAATATATGTGTTGGTTTTTAAAGCTGAAATCAGTGGGAGTGATGTTAATGAGATGTGCTTTCTAAAGGTGAGACGTGCTTCTTCAAGTGGTAGAAAAAGAAAATAGGGAAGGATGACTGGTTTGGTAGGATTGCGGAGGAGAGGCACATTGTTCTTTTGTTTACCAACAGTGGAAACTTAAGCTCAGGAACTTTGTAAGTGTACTTAAGTCATTGGACTTCTTAGAGACTAAGTTCCCAGACAAAACTATTATTTAACGCACTAAATTTGGTTTTTCTACCAAAATATATTTTGATGTTGCTGAAGAAGGCAAAAAAATCCTTATTTAGTATCTTTTTATAAAAACTGTTCGCTCAGTCTCCACCCCCACCCAAACTCCCAAGCTTCTTTTGACCCACCTATGGTAAGCCATAGAAGATAAGCACTAAGCAGGCCTGGAAGTTTACAGGTCAGGCCACAGGCCTGATAAAGAAAACCAAACCAAAACAAAAACAGTAATTGGATGAAAAAGAAAATTAACATATACCAACTCATTCTTTAAATGAGTATAGGTAGGTTTTTGTAGCTAACCCTTTTGTAGTAAACCTTTGTTTACTTTAAAAAAAATTTTTCAGGAAATTTGTTTGATAGCAGTTGGCCACATCTAGTATAAAGCCTTGCGTTCAGGTGTTCTTGCTGTTGGAGAGGAGTGAAAGTGGGGGATCATTCTTTTTTCTGCACCAAATCTGAGGCGCTGAAGCAAAAATTCAGTGTGATCAGGAAATGCTGACTCGGAGAAAACTAAACACCCATCATTGTTTCTAGATTCTGTTCTGTTACATTTAGAGGTCCTCTTGCTTATTCCCAGTATATGTATACCTTTTAGCAACTTTAGGTCATCTTTTGTTTTGTCTAGGCTTATGGGAAACAGTAGAAAAAGTGATGTTAATATCCGTATTGAAGTATGTACTTGGGTAGGAACCTACCTCTATGTCCTGAATGAATTTTCTTATTTTAAGAAAGTCTGTATTTGTAAAATGGGTTAGGTCGGTCTTAATTATTCACATTATGATTGGACTCTCTTATCTCTTCATGGCTCGCCAACATTGTGCTGTCATCTTTTTCTAACTTGAGACACATCTATAAAAGAGGTTAAACAAATACTGTTTAAGAAGGGATAGAATTGGTAAATGGAGCAGTGCAAATTGTGCCAGCTAGTAGGATTTTAGCGACCTTGTTTTTTAGAGTTGTTTACAAGGATGGGTTAATATGCTTTTCATTCAGGTTAATATGCCTTTTATTCTTGTTTTCTACTTAGCTCATCAGTGTGACATTTTGATACAGATTATTGATGAGGCTGATTTCCTAGAAGTTTTGTTAACTGGTAGACAGCAGTGGTGTATCTGGGGAATGTGAATGAGCAGCTACCTAAGTGAGTCATACAGTGAAAGAAGAAAGTGTATCTTTAATGCCTAGTCCTCTGAGTATCATGGAGAAGAAAATGGCAACCCACTCCAGTTTTCTTGCCTAGAGAATCCTGTGGACAGAAGAGCCTGGTGGGCTGCTGTCCATGGGGTCGCACAGAGTTGGATGCAACTGACATGACTTAGGATGCATGCATGCATTGGAGAAGGAACTGGCAACTCACTCCAGTATACTTGCCTGGAGAATCCCAGGGATGGAGGAGCTCGGTGGGCTTGGTGGGCTGCCATCTATGGGGTCGCACAGAGTTGGACATGACTGAAGCGACTTAGCAGCAGCAGCAGCCTCTGAGTATCATAGGTTGGAAACTGTTAGAAAATCAGGAGTTTATGCAGATCTGAGAACCTCAGAGACTTCCCTCCAAGGTGCAAAATCCTTTGTTTTTTTAGGTCCAAAAACATGGGGCTGTAACCACGCTGAGGGCCAGCAAATGAGAGTTAACGTCTCTAGAAATGTGCTAGCACTCAGAAGGCTAATGTTCGCTGCTTTCCTCTTTTGTACAGGGAGTAAGCATTAATAATGTCTTTCATCTTTGAGTGGATCTACAATGGCTTCAGCAGTGTGCTCCAGTTCCTAGGTAAAGCCATTTCCTTGAAATACACATTTCAAATGCTGTGCATTTCCTGAAACAATTTAAATGTAGGTAGATTTTGGTGTGTAGGAGCTAATTATGTTATTATTATTTTCTGTTTTAGGACTCTACAAGAAATCTGGAAAACTTGTATTCTTGGGTTTGGACAATGCAGGCAAAACCACTCTTTTACACATGCTCAAAGATGACAGACTGGGCCAGCACGTCCCAACATTACATCCAAGTAGGTTTGAAAATGCCTGGTGACCTTTTGGTATTTGAGGGTCAGTGTCAGAGTTGGAGGATGGATCTCCAATTGATGCAGTTCTTTTATTTACTGAAGCCCCGAAAGTCTTGACAATTCTCTATAGGATACGCTCAAGTCAAATACTAAGAGGTCATATCTAAAGACCTCTGGAACTTTGTCACTATCTGTTCTCACTAGTCCTGCCATGGGACACATCTCCCCTATCTCCTTCTAAGGAGTAGCAAACACTTTGGAGAAAAAGAGACTTGGCTTTTTAAAATAATTGAAGAGTATTTTTCACCTTTGTATCCTTTTCTTTACAAAGTGAAAGCTTCATTAGGTTTTACATTTGTATTAGATTATAATTTTGGTAGTTTGGCCTTGTTGAATGGAGAAGTTTATTTCCTTTCTTTATTTTTCAGCATCAGAAGAGCTGACAATTGCTGGAATGACTTTTACAACTTTTGATCTTGGTGGGCATGAGCAAGGTAAGAGATAATTGAGTGGAAGGGTAATGTTGGCTTCTGGATCATTTTGTTCCCCCTTTTCAAAGCAGAGTCTCATATATACCTTTTAAATTGCTTGTTCTAATAACATGAGTATTCCCTTATGTAATCATAATAATTGTCAAACCCAGAAAGTTTTATTTATCTGCTCTATAGTATATACTGTCTTTTTTGGTCATTTGTTCTGGTAAGCTCCTTTAAACATTTTCCCTCTCTTAAACAAGATCCAGTACAGTATCACATGTTGAATTTAATCATGTCTCTTTTTTATCATTTATTCAGTGGAGTGTATGTAGGAAATTATTTGTGATTTGTAAGTCATTCTAAATTTGTCAAGAGTTGCAAAAATAGTACAGTGACTATTTGTGATCACTTTGATCTGAACAGATATTTTGTGTATTCTCCCCATTTAGGGCAGTTGGTGACACATTTTATTCTGCCTTCTTGTTCTCCTCGGTGCTTTGTGTCTCACTCAGCCTATGTCCGCTTGGTTCCCAGATTGCTATCTGGTGTTTATGCAGAATTTGGGGCATCTTTATCTGATGGATGCCCACTTTACATTTGGCATGACTTTATAGTCAGTGATTTCATTAACATTACACTTATTTTATTCATGTAATATTTATATCCTACAAAATAAATGATCATCAGCACATAAAATGCCTATTGAAAAGTGATTGAAAGAACATATACAGAAACATTAGCAGTGGCTATGTTTTGATGGGGGACTACAGATGATCTTGTTTCCTTTTTTCCTATAATGAGCTTGTATCATTTTCATTCGGGTAGAAAACAGTGTGTGGTATCTTTTCTGCTTCTTTTCAGAAGTATATGTAATTACTTACAGATTTAAATTCAGAGGTAAAATAGTTGTAAGCTGAACTGAGACCATCTGGAGAATGCAGAAGGAGGAGGTGTTTTTAGATACCTGAATTGGGAATTATATATTATTTGGTGTGATAAATTTAGCTTTCAAGTTTTGGTAAGAGTAGAAAAGGAAATGCATTTATGTACAGATGGTCTCCAACTTAACAATGATTTAACTTAAGATTTTTGACTTTACGATAAATAGCCTTTTGTCATGCTGGGCAGCTCCCAGTCAGCCACTTGATCCTGAGAGTAAACAACTGATACACTTAAAATCATTCTGTGCCCATGCACCATTCTTTTTTTCATACATTATTTCATATAAAGATACAGTATTCAATGAATTAATGAGAGAGTCAACACATTATAAAATAGGCTTTGTGTTAGATGATTTTGCCCAACTATAGGCTGACAAAAGTGTTCTGAGCTCTTTTTAAGGTAGGCTAGGTTAAGCTATATTTGAAAGGTTTATCAAATATATTTTGACTTAGGAGATTTTCAACTTAAAATGGATTTATCGGGATATAATCCCATTATAAAGAAAGATTTATTCATAGTTTTGTTTGAGGAAAATTTACTTAACAGAAGCATTTTTTCCATAACAACCTTGCTACATTTTACACAAATTACTGAGATGCTGTATATTTGGAGGTGGTTTTTTTTTTTATAACTTAAAAATTTAACTTATAAAAGTAGTCCAGGCTTAATGTAGCAAATTCAGTATACCATGAGTATACAAATCTGAAAGGTAAAAGTGAAATTCCCCCAACTTCTCCTTCCCAGATCCACTCTTCAGAGGTGACCACTGTTAACTGTTTGATGTAGAAATGCTTCCTTAATCATCTCTTAGAAATGAAACGCTTAAAAATTATAATACAGTTAAAGCACTGCTTCCCAGATCATTGTTACATCATGTTATAAACCAAAAATTAAAATTTATAAGGCGTACTGGGTTAAATTAGGAGTCTGAGGTAATTGGCCTGGAAACTTCAACTGCCTGGCAAGCCCAGTCTCTCTGTAGGCTGAGTGGATAAAAGTGTCAGTATGCTTACAAATTGGTTAGTTAGGAACTAACTTGGGACTAAAGTTATGTTGATAAATAATTTGCATCCTGATACTATAACTCAGAAGTTTCAAACCAAAATGGCTGCGGGGTGAGGTAGGTCATTTAAGTGAGTGAAATTGGGAGTGAAACAGTAGGAAGCGGTGGAAACAGACTGAGGAACTGAGGCTGCATATAAAGGGGCAGCCACCACTCGGTTCCAGCTGATTATTATCCACCCAGTATATGCGGACTGATAGGCATGGGATTGCCAGATGTACTTTTTCAGAAAATCAGGCAGAAAACTCAGATTTTAGTATTTAAATAATCAGTTCACAGACCATCAGTTTATTTGTCCTCTGTTCTGACTTAATACTGGCTAGGACTTGGAGAATCAGTACAGAGTTTAATGCTATCGAAACCTGGCCAGAATTTGCCTACTTCATAGACCATTAGGTTTTTCATATTCAGCATATATGTTTTTAAATTGATGCAACTGCAAACTTTGTCTTTTAGCACGTCGGGTTTGGAAAAATTACCTCCCAGCAATTAATGGGATTGTCTTTCTGGTGGACTGTGCAGATCATCCTCGACTTATGGAATCCAAAGTTGAACTTAACGTATGTTTATATTTTCTTTTTCTTTTCTTGGCCGGGTTTCTTTTAAGAAATACAACTTAGTAGTGCCAATACTTAATCATTCCAGTTAACATTTGGCAAAAGTCCTAGCTACAGGAAGAAAGTGTTAACATCAAAAACATTGTTTTTCAATGTTCTGAGGAAACTTGGCTTGAACACAAGTACATTAACTTTGCTTAAATTTATCATAGGGTGATTCTATGTGCAATTTGCTTAGGACATTCCTCAGTTAATGCCTGTTTTCCCAGCATAATTAATGTCTTTCCCTTTCATGCATCACGTATGTTCAGTCTTTATGATGTGTTGGCATAGTGAAACCTTAAAGGAGATGTTAGAGTTCTTTGCGTTTTTGAATCTGTGTTCTCAGGTTTTACCTGCTCAGCCTTTGGCACTGAGTGACTTCCCAGACCTTAACAGGCTGTTCTGTCTTCAGTTTTGGTCACATGCATTGTTTGATACCAACTCGGATTCACATCATATTGTTTCCTTTTTCAACATTGCGTTTTTCATGTCTTGATAATTTCTGTAACGTTGCCTTGGTAGTCCATACTGTGTCACTCTGTGCCTCTTCTCTTTGATTTATAACTCTCTGCATTCCTGTTCCTGGCAGTTTGAACCTCTCTCTGTGTAAGTATGTTTGTTGAATCTGAAGCTGTAGTCTTAATGATCCTTCCCTTACTTGACCCCTTGGTGCTTGTCATTCTCTCTCTCTGTAAACTCTCCTTTACATTCTTGGTTTTGGTGTTCTCTCTGGCTGATACTTCTCTGACTCTTGCACAAGCACCTGTTGCCCTGCTTAGCCCTCAAATCTTGGTGCTCCCTAGGGTCTGTACTTTTGCAATCCATCATGCCAGTGACCCTCAAATGGATTTCTGTTATTTAAATATCTCTTGAACTCCAACCTCATACATAGTGCTACTTAATTAGAAACTCTGCGTACCAATTCTGTGCTCCCAGAACGGAACTATTCGTCTTCCCCATCCTGTACCTAGACATGCAGTGAATTACTATAGATTTCACTACCACCCTGCCACATACTACTTGTCTTTGCCTTCCTTAATATTCTTGAGTAGATCTCTTACCAGTCTGGGTGTAAAATCTATAGTTCTTTTGCATAGCACATAAGATCTTTCATCATCTTTTTTCACTTTATTTCTCCAACTTTTGTATTGCCTACCTTGAACTACATTCCAAACATAGATAACAACTTGCCCTCCCTTGAATATTCAGAAGTAACTCTCTGTCTGGTTTTTTCACCTGACCCTTACTCTCTTTTCCTTGTAAATTTCTAAATGTCCTTTAAGAGATCCCAGAATTCAAGTATGACTGTTTCTGAGAAGCCTTCTCTGACCTCTCAGACTGTTAGACTCTCCATCTTACCAGCATCTGTTGTTTTTACTGATTTTCTTAGGTCTCTCCCACTGCAACTTAGATGTAGGGATCTTGTCTTATTTCTTTGTGAAATCCCCATATGTAGTAAAGCCCTGGGCATATAATATGTACTTTGTTACTGTTTTAATGAATGAATGACATCCTTACTCTGATTTTGTCTAACATTTCTTGGTACTTGAGATGTTCCTAGTAGGTTTCCCTTTATCCTTTTAATTCTGCCCTCCTTTCCTGGCTCTTCCTGTCAGTGAAATAGATTCCCAGGCTTGAAATCTTTGCCAACGTTGACTCCTGTGTTGTCTGTCTTATCATTTAGACATCAGTCTCTTCACTTCTTTGTCCGGAATGCTTGCTGCACTGTTCAGTATGTGCTGCTATCTTAGGCTAGATCATCATCATCCCTTACCTGAGCACCACAGATAGATACTGTTTGAGAATTTATTGTACTGGAAGTGTAGATTCTGTCTAATAATTCCTGGATTTAGGGTCTGTTGCATATTGCAGCTAACTTCTCAGACTGGCACCATAATATTCGTCATACCATCCCAACTCATTTACTCTGTCAAGACACGTCAATATAAATGCTTTAATCCAGCCAGGTGGTACTCCATGTGGCTTTGTGAACTCTTCCTACTGTAAAGCCATTGTTTTTCTTCTTCGTTCTTTGGGTTCTGCCTATCCAAACCCTGCCCCTCCTTCAGAGTCCAGTTTTGTTTCCACATCTTTGTTAAGACTTTGCTTAAGTCCACGTCACTGTTTTATTTTCCTGAATGTATTTTAGTATTTGTATTCTCTTCCTATTCATTGTGACAGTTAATCATCCACTTGCCTTGCTTTATTGAGAGATGAACATAAGAGTGAGGATTTCTTGAGCCAGGGATGTGTCTTACCTTTCTTTTGTCTTCCTGTTCTTGTTGGAGATAGTACATTGCACACAGGGGGCATCTAGTGAATACTTGGAGTTTCCTGTGGTCATCTTTGAGACTCTGTAGCCAGAGCTTTGTTCTTACTGAACAGTGCTCAGTGGAGAGCTGAGGGATGGTCTGTGGTTGAGTGATTTAGCTCATAGTTAAGGTTCTGCTGCTTTGCGGATAGACACAACTTTACATTATAATTGTTTTGAAGCTTTGGGGGAATTTTTAACTAATGTCAAGGTAATTTTTAGGGGCTTTTTGCCTAAAGATAAGGGTGTTATATAAGGTCTAGATTAACTTTTAGTTGATCACTCGAGTATAAATACGATCAGATTTTCACTCTGCATTTGATTCCTTGTAGATAAGTGAAAGTCAAAATTATCTTCATTGTCTGGTGGGCTTTTATCGATTCCTCACCCAGCTCTTTTTTTATATCTTGGCTTTAGGCTTTAATGACAGATGAGACAATATCCAACGTGCCAATCCTTATCTTGGGTAACAAAATTGACAGAACAGATGCAATCAGTGAAGAAAAACTCCGTGAGATATTTGGGCTTTATGGACAGACCACAGGAAAGGTAAGAGGAAAAACCTTCAGATACGTTATAAAGGCAACTGACAGCTTTTGAAACATTCATGTTTTGGAATCTAGATTTTACTTATCTTTTAAAAGTAACTAGGCTTAACATTTGTTTTACTAGAGGTGATTTGTAGACTATGAAGGCTGGAGCATGTTCTTTCTTCCACTGTTTTCTAATGAGAGTTTTCCTCAGGTATATGAGAATGAAGAAAATGATAAAACTTTTCTGCCATTTTAAGATTTTCTAACTAGCTTTCAAATCTAGTTTTGAGAGATCACTTTTGAAAGAGTGTTTAGCTAGAAATTTTTTTGGACTTGAAATTTTAGGTTATGAAGAGTGTTCATTTATATCATTTTTCAAGCATTGAAATCAGAGTACTGGGTTATTCTCTGTGCTCCCTGCTGAGAGGTAGGACTGTTACCCCTATTTGGAGATGAGGAAACTCTTAAGAGTGATTGGTTCATGTCTACACAGCAAGTCAGTGATGAAACCAGGACTAGAATCCAAATCTTCCAGATCAGTAGAATCTTGTTGCAGAAAAGTATGCTTGTGAGAGGAAAATCCAGATCAGCTCTAGTTCATAGGAATCCTGGTCTTTTCGGTATAAGGTTTGGTATATTTAATTTTTAAAAATTTCCTTTTCTGGAATCTGTAACTTCCTGACTTTTTTGCATGGTTCCTTAGTTGACTCTTCTTGGTTATCTAGTTCTTTCTAGTAATACTTCATTAATTCAGTTTTCCATTTTACACACACATGAATTTTTAATTTTCTTGACATAAGGTGTCATTCATATATATTTCTGAATGCTTGTATTAATGAGTATGTTCTTATTTCTAAGAAATCCTGGACTTCTTTTGTCCATAAGAGAACATGCTTTTCTTGGTTTGCTGCCATAGCTTTCCAGATGAACCAGTTGGTGTGTTCAAAGCAAAAGTGCTTTACAATGGGAGAATCTGGGAGTAGGACTCTCCTGAAAATACAAACCCCAATGGCCTTGACCACATTTCTGTAATTAATCCCTGCTCATTTGCTTCTGAGGGATGAAGAAAGTGATTTTTGTCAACCCTTGCAAACTTTTCCACATGGAAGTGCTAACATCTTGGTTTTGCCTCCCCTAGGGGAATGTGACCCTGAAGGAACTGAATGCCCGCCCCATGGAAGTGTTCATGTGCAGTGTGCTCAAGAGGCAAGGATACGGCGAGGGCTTCCGCTGGCTCTCCCAGTATATTGACTGATGTTTGGACAGTGGAAATAAAAGAGTTTTACGTCTCTGGACTGATCCTATTCACAGCTTCCTCATGAACTTTTCTAATAGAACAAGGAAAGCTCTCCGACCGTGTCTGGCGTTGAGAAGCCAAGAGCGTCTGTCTGCTCTCTCATCGCCCAGTGGTGACATGTGCTCTTCTCCACACTGTGGGGAGGTAATGCTGCCCCACATGCTGGCGCAGGTCAGCACCCCGGGACTGGGAGGTGGCAGGATTTGTCGAGTAGAGCTGTGTGCCATCACGGGCCACCTAGAAAGAAAAACACGTCTCACCACTGTGGTTGATTTCAAAAGAAAGTGATTCTATTTTTTAAAGAAAGTGTTGTTAATGTAATTGGTGACCCTCCTCATAACTTTTTTTAAGTTCACAATATACTTGGTCCAGAGTTTTGTTTTGTTTTGTTTTTAATCTAGTGAATGGCATTTAGATACTTCATAAAATTATGCACAGATACATGTTGGAGTCCAGAGCCCAGTTAAGTGAACAGCAGGCTGATGAGAGCGGCTCCCCCGTCTCCCTGCCTGCCTTTAGTAGGTGGCACCACCCTGTGCGCAGAGCACCAGGAAAGAGCAGAGCTCCAGCCTCACAGCTGAGGCTGGTTTCCACTGTGGTGGGCTCCGGTCATGTCTCATCCCAGCATGGAGAGCAGATGGGTTGCTGCGGAGGAGTTAGTTCTAGCGTGGGTTACTGTTACTGTCTTTACTCAATAAGTTACCGATTTCAGCCAGTCTTCGCTTTTATGCAGTTTTAAAATTTCATTTCTTTCTGTAGCACCTTTTTCATTTTCAGTTGTAAAAAGTGACTTTCACCTCATTTGAGAACATCTCCCATGTTGTCACACACTACAGGTGTGTCTCAATCATTTTTGCAAATTCTAGGGGAAATTTTTTTCTCAATTGGAGAGTCACACAGGACAAAGTTAACAGTTTAAGGACTCTTAATTCTGTGAGTTGAGAACTTTGATATCTGATATTGCAGCATTTGTTTGAATCTAGGAAAGATTTACTCGCAGAATTTGGTTTCTTTATTGGACTTTTCATGAACTCTGTTTTTTGTATTGGTTATCAATTTTTTTTGGTGTTAAAGGTTATCATCTGTAACTTTTCCAGATTTTGGGGGTGGGTGGGGCAGGGGAGGTGTTAGGAAATTGTCTTTCTCCAGGCCAGAAGTAACCTGGGGAAATTCTAATCCAAGAACTGTGTGTTGAGCTGTTCCTTTTGAGCCAGCATCACTTGTCAATTAGCACCCGGTATAAGAGCCTCAGTGTCCCCAGCGGTGTGATGAGGGTTATTTTTATAGCATTCCATTTTCCTAATGCCATATGTGAAATTGGATTTTCATGATCTTAACCAATCTTTTACCCTTGTAGTAAAGGATGAAGGGGTAAGAAATGGTCTTCATGTGGAAGGATATCTTCTTTAATGAAAAATTAGAGGTATTTTTCTCAGAAGTGAAAATTGTGATATTGAGGCTTATTTGCAGAGGACTGAACTAAATTCAGTGGATTCTTGCTTTTAATGTGAGAGCATGGAAAGTGGATAACACATTCCTGGGGTGAGTATTTTTCTTTAGTTGGAGTTCGCATCGTTAGTCTTCAGTACTGACCTGTTGGGAAAGCATACTTTTTCACGGCTAGGTACCAAATGCAGAGGTCAACGAAGCATAAAGCTGGGAAGAGCACGTCTTTCATTTATTAGCAAGCATAGCTGGTTTGCAAAGGGGTTAAAGCCTTAAGTGAACAAATCTAGCTAATGGTGAATGAACTAGGTAGTTAACTTGCATACTTATGATTTCCTTTGGCTAAAGGTAACCCATACTTCTCTATCCAGAGATATGAGAGGTGTGATTGCTTCAGTGTTAGTTTTCTTCTTCTTATTTTTTTCTATTTGTCCCTACTCAATTTTTAGCAAGCTAGAAAACTATGGATTCTACACAGGGCAGCTCTTTGTGAAAGTGGTTGATTTTGGCCACCGGAGAAAGAGTTGGGATTGAAAAATAAGTGGCACCTGTCTGTTTCTTGCCCCACAGAAAAAATAGTTCTTATAATAAGAGGAAAGAAGCTGCTGTGAGGAGCTCGGCTCCTAACAGGATCAGAGCTTTGTACAGGAACTCCCATGAATTGAGACTTTTCATTCTGTTTTATCAGAGTGCGTATATGTCCTATTTCAGGAAAAGTAAAACAGTCATTTACAAAAGAGTCAATCTGTATCTTAAGCGTTTTAATAAAAAGTTAAAACAAATTTGCTATCTCGCTCCTTTTTGGCATTGGCTTGTTCTGAGTATGAACATACAACAGATATGAGAGACAAATTTTGCTCTGAGGGGATGCAGGGTGTGGGTGTGTGGAAACACCAGGCCAATTTACACATTCCACTACAAGTAATAAATTTAGTACTGTTTGAGTGCCTTGCAACAAATGGTGATCCCAGGGTTGGTGGTTATTTCTGCAACAGGATGGACACCGCAGACTTTTTGGACATGGCAGAGATTTGTACAAAATCTCATGTTAACACACTAGTAGGGGCTGGGTTCATTTTAGCTGTGTTTCATCATTTGATATAAAATTGGAGAGATTCAGTTAAATGCTACATTTTGCAAAATAGGAAAAGTAATGAAACCTATGCTTGAGCATTTATTAGGCTTCTAGGAAGCTTTGCTTTTAAAAAACCCAAATAAGGTTCTAAAATTTAAGTACTGGGGTAAAATAGAATGGGAAGCAAATGCAGCAGGTTGTTTTTGACTGAGTATTAAATTACCGGAGACATCTGAGCTTGAACATAATGTGAAATGATGGCATGGATTTTATATTATATAAATTTATCTGTGCTACTTGAGTCAGATCAGAGCATGAAATTAAAGGCTGAGTCACGAGCCCAGCGCTCAGGGGGTCAGGACTCCACTGTGATGTGCCATAAATAGAGAAAACCCTGATGCAGACAGTTCATACTGGAGGCGTGAGCGTCATTAAGGGAGAATCACTGAACTCCAGAGAGAAAGAAACACTTTCTTAATTGCTGGGAAGTTGGATAGTCAGATCTTACTGTGATCATGCCATCTTCTGTCTCACAAACTACAAGAAGACAGTAGCTGCTATGGGAAAACTGCCGATTTCAGTCCTGCCTCATACTATAATGGATTATTTCCCTTACTCAGGTTTGTGTGACTGGAAATATTGAACATTACCCTGTATTGTGTTGCAGATAAAACCAAGCAGCATTAATTTATTTAAAAATTGATTAGAAAGGTTATGTAATGTAGTGATTGAATGTTTTTCATTAATGCTGACATAAATATCTACTAAAATAATTATTAAAATTAATGTGTACTTTAGTTGATAGTGTGATAAACAGACCTTCATAAAATGTCTAGCTTGTGTCTGCTTCAGGGATATCCAAAACACTTGGTCCTATTCCTCTGCCCTCAGGGTGACTTCAATGGGATGGCAAACCATAGCTTGTGGTTCCGATCTGGCCTGCTGCCTGTTGTATGACCTGTGAGGGGGAAAAAGTGCAATTTGTGACATGCTACAATTACAAAGAATTCAAACTCTTTGTAATTTGAATTAAATTTTATTGGAACACAGCCATCCCACTCCTTTAGCTATTGCATGCTACAGCAGCAAGTTTAGTATTTGAGACAGAGACTATATGGCTCACAAACCCTGGTCTACTTACACTCTGGCCTTTACAGAAAAAGGAACCCCTAAGGTCAAACAGGAGATGGCAAGAGTGAACACTGACATTCTAGGAATCAGTGAACTAAGATGGACTGGAATGGGTGAATTTAACTCAGATGACTATTTTATCTATTACTGTGGGCAAGAATCCCTTAGAAGAAATGGAGTAGCCATCATAGTCAACAAAAGAGTCCGAAATGCAGTACTTGGATGCAATCTCAAAAATGACAGAATGATCTCTGTTCCTTTCCAAGGCAAACCATTCAATGTCACGGTAATTCAAGTCTATGCCCTGACCAGTAATGCTGAAGAAGCTGAAATTGAACGGTTCTATGAAGACCTACAAGACCTTCTAGAACTAACACCCTAAAAAAGCTGTCCTTTTCATTATAGGGGACTGGAATGCAAAAGTAGGAAGTCAAGAAACACCTGGAATAATAGTCAAATTTGGCCTTGGAGTACAGAATGAAGCAGGGCAAAGGCTAATAGAATTTTGCCAAGAGAACACACTGGTCATAGCAAACACCCTTTCCAACAACACAAGAGAAGACTACACATGGACATCACCAGATGGTCAACACCGAAATCAGATTGATTATATTCTTTGCAGCCAAGACGGAGAAGCTCTATACAGTCAGCAAAAACCAGACCGGGAGCTGACTGTGGCTTAGGTCATGAACTCCTTATTGCCAAATTCAGACTTGAAGAAAGCAGGGAAAACCACTAGACCATTAAGGTATGACCTAAATCAAATCCCTTAGGACTATACAGTGGAAGCGAGAAGTGGATTTAAAGGACTAGATCTGATAGACAAGAGTGCCTGATGAACTATGGATGGAGGTTCGTGATGTTGTACAGGAGACAGGAATCAAGACCATCCCCAAGAAAAAGAAAAGCAAAAAAGCAAAATGGCTGTCTAAGGAGGCCTTACAAATTGCTGTGAAAAGAAGAGAAGTGAAAAGCAAAGGAGAAAAGGAAAGATATACCCACTTGAATGCAGAGTTCCAAAGACTAGCAAGGAGAGAAAGCCTTCCTCAGCGATTGATGCAAAGAAATAGAGGAAAACAATAGAATAGGAAAGACTAGAGATCTCTTCAAGAAAATTAGAGATAATGAAGGGAACATTTCATGCAAAGATGGGCTCAGTAAAGGACAGAAATGGTATGGACCTAACAGAAGCAGAAGATATTAAGAAGAGGTGGCAAGAATACACAGAAGAATTGTACAAAAAAGATCTTCATGACCCAGATAATCACGATGGTGTGATCACTCACCTAGAGCCAGATATCCTGGAATGTGAAATCAAGTGGGCCTTAGGAAGCATCACTATGAACAAAGCTAGTGGAGGTGATGGAATTGCAGTTGAGCTATTTCAAATCCTAAAAGATGATGCTGTGAAAGTGCTGCACTCAATATGCCAGCAAATATGGAAAACTCAGCAGTGGCCACAGGACTGGAAAAGGTCAGTTTTCATTCCAATCCCAAAGAAAGGCAATGCCAAAGAATGCTCAAACTACTGCACAGTTGCACTCATCTCAGACGCTAGTAAAGTAATGCTTAAAATTCTCCAAGCCAGGCTTCAGCAATACGTGAACCATGAACTTCCAGGTATTCAAGCTGGTTTTAGAAAAGGCAGAGATCAAATTGCCAACATCTGCTGGATCATCAAAAAAGCAAGAGAGTTCCAGAAAAACATCTATTTCTGCTTTATTTACTATGCTAAAGCCTTTGACTGTGTGGATCACAATAAACTGTGGAAAATTCTTCAAGAGATGGGAATACCAGACCACCTGACATGCCTATTTAGAAACCTGTATGCAGGTCAGGAAGCAACAGTTAGAACTGGACATGGAACAACAAACTAGTTCCAAATAGGAAAAGGAGTACGTCAAGGCTGTATATTGTCACCCTGCTTATTTAACTTATATGCAGAGTATATCATGAGGAATGCTGGGCTGGACGGAAGCACAAGCTGGAATCCAGATTGCCAGGAGAAACATCAATAACCTCAGATATGCAGATGACACCACCCTTATGGCAGAAAGTGAAGAACTAAAAAGCCTCTTGATGAAAGTGAAGGAGGAGAGTCAAAAAAAGTTGGCTTAAAGCTCAACATTCAGAAAACTAAGATTATGGCTTCCAGTCCCATTACTTCATGGCAGATAGATGGGGAAACAGTGGAAACAGTGTCAGACTTTATTTTGGGGGGCTCCAAAATCACTGCAAATGGTGATTGCAGCCATGAAATTAAAAGACGCTTACTCCTTGGAAGGAAAGTTATGACCAACCTAGACAGCATATTAAAAAACAGAGACATTACTTTGCCAACAAAGGTCGGTATAGGCAAGGTTATGGTTTTTCCAGTAGTCATGTATGGATGTGAGAGTTGGACTATAAAGAAAGCTGAGGGCAGAAGAATTGATGCTTTTGAAGTGTGGCATTAGAGAAGACTCTAGAGTCCCTTGGACTGCAAGGAGATCCAACCAGTCCATCCTAAAGGATATCAGTCCTGGGTGTTCATTGGAAGGACTGATGTTGAAGCTGAAATTCCAATACTTTGGCCACCTGATGTGAAGAGCTGACTCACTGGAAAAGACCCTGATACTGGGAAAGATGGAGGGCAGAGGAGAAGGGGACGACAGAAGATGGCTAGATGGCATCATCGACTTGATGGCTATGTGTTTAGGTGGACTCTGGGAGTTAGTGATGGACAGTGAGGGCTGGGGTGCTGCAGTTCATGGGGTCGAAAATAGTTGGACTCGACTGAGTGACTGAACTGAACCTAGATAAATCCTATAAACCATATAAATGTCATTATATGTGTATAGGGTTGTGTAATTTAAAACTTTGACTTCAGCTACTGTTTATCCTGGGCTTCCCTGGTGGCTCAATGGTAAAGAATCTGCCTGCCAATGCAGGAGATGCAAGAGACCTGGGTGAGTTAGATCCCCTGGAGGAGGAACTCACTGCAGTATTCTTGCCTGGGAAATCCCATGGAGAGAGAAGCCAGGCGGGCTACAGTCCATGGGTTCACAGAAAGTCGTACAATACTTAGCAACTAAACAACAACTGTTTATCATAGTTTTGAAGGCCAATTTTATTTTGAACAAATTCAGTTTCCATGAGATTGGTAGTGTGGACTTTGACATCAAAAGACCCGAGTTGTAATCTTAAGACCTCTATTATCTCCTAGTGGATTGCTGTACGATTTACTTACAAAATTTCAAAGTACTGAACGGCTTCTTTGCCCGTCTTATCCCAGGGATCAGATGTCTCCTATACCTGGGCAGATACTGACAGGACCTGTTACGGACTGGGCAAGTCTACGCACGGCAGCACACATTTGTATTCCCTTTCCTGCAGCTCAGAGACTAGGCTCAGAGAGATCAGCACGCCCTTATCTCCCGGTGAAAGACACATTCCCGTCCCTCTCCCGCAGCTCGTCCTCGGGTCTTACCGCTCCGCAGACTTTGCGCAGGTGACCTGAACGATGTAGGGCGGGGAAAGACGGGTCAGCCTCAGCAGCCAATCAGGACTCGGCCCCTTGCCCAGCCAATGGGGTTTAGCCAATCCGGCCTGACGAGGAAGGCCTGGGCCAGTGCTTGCGCCTCTCGCTTCCAGCTTTGGGTGGCGCTCCGAGGGGTCAGCTGGTTCCGGTCGTGGTCCTTGCTCGCTCGCTCGCTTGCTCTCCGGGAAGCCCTCGGTGTGCCGCTCCGGAGGCCATGGGGCGGCAGTGGGGGCCCGCCATGAGGGCAGCTGAGCAGGCGGGCTGCGTGGTGAGCGCCTCCCGGGCAGGGCAGCCCGAGGCAGGCTCGTGGAGCTGCAGCGGGGTGATCCTGAACCGTCGCCCGGGCCTGGTGCTGTGCCATGGGGGCATCTTCACCCCCTTCCTGCGGGCCGGCAGCGGGGCGCTGACCGCGGCGAGCGCCGCCTTCCTGCCCGGGGACAGCTGCGGCGACGACCTGCGCCTGCACGTGCAGTGGGGCCCAACCGCCGCAAGTCCGGCAGGCCGCGCTGAGCGGGGTCGCCCGGGGCTGTGCACGCCCCAGTGCGCCGGCCTGGAGCCCGGCCCGCCAGCCCGGCCCCGCGGGCGGCCCCTGCAGCCCCCGCGCCCCGCCGAGCTTCTGCTGCTATTGAGCTGCCCGGCCTTCCGGGGCCACTTCGCGCACCTCTTCGGCGGCGAGGAGGCCGAGCAGTGGCGCTTCGCAAACGCCGCACCGGACGACGAGGTGTCGGAGGAGGAGGAAGAGGACCAGCTGAGAGCGCTGGGGTGGTTCGCGCTGCTTCGCGTGCGGCCGGAGCCGGAGAAGGAGGCGGAGGAGCGAGGGCCGGTATTGGCCGTGGCGCCTCTCGGGGACGTGCCCAAAGGCGCACCGCTCCTGGCTTGCGGCTCCCCGTTCGGGGCCTTCTGCCCGGACATCTTTCTCAATACGCTCAGCCGCGGCGTGCTCAGCAACTCGGCCGGCCCGCTGCTGCTCACCGATGCCCGCTGCCTGCCAGGCACGGAGGGCGGAGGCGTGTTCGCGTCGCGGCCCGCGGGGGCGTTGGTGGCGCTGGTGGCTGCACCCCTCTGCTGGAAGGCCCGCGAGTGGGTGGGCCTTACGCTGCTCTGCGCCGCCGCCCCACTGCTCAGCGTCGCCCGAGCTGCCCTCTGCCGCCTTCACCCCGACATTGCCGCCCTGGCCGCCCTCCTACCGCCGGAGATGGGCGCCCCGTGGAGCCTGCCCCTCCGATACCGAGACCCCGGGCCCCCTTGGGCAGCTGCGGCGGTGCTGGTGGAGTGTGGTTCTGTCTGGGGCTCCGGAGTGGCCGTGGCGCCCCGTCTCGTGGTGACCTGCCGGCATGTGGCGCCTCGGGAGACGGCCAGGGTCCTGGTTCGCTCCACCACCCCCAAGTAAGATCCTCAAGGTTACCCTCGCTCCACTCCCTCACCAGCTGTCAGGTCTAGATCCCAGGCCTCAGGTCATAATCCTGAGGATTACGGAGGCCTTCTGGTCTCAGGCTCATGCCTTGGTGGTGCACTCTGTGTAGGGACCTGGGACCTTCCTCTCATCCTTGGTACTCAGAACCCCAGAGTAGGGAGTTCTGTGCCTCTTGGCAGAGGGTGAATGGAACTTTAGCAAGATGCCAAGCAACTCTGTAGGTCTTTGGCCATGTTCAGCATCCCTGGCTAAGCATCATTGAGCTCCCACTCCCAGTCTGAATTCCTTCTGGGCAACTCCTCTGTCTCAGCCTTGCACCCACACACCAGAGGCCCTTGAATGGAGTCTTCCTAGCCCTGTTCTCTTTCCTTTGAATGCCTAGTGAAGTGCCAGAGGCCCAGGGTGCCACCCTCCTGGAGTAGGAGAGGAGCCTGTTACTCTTACTTGGTTTATCTCTTGGATCTTAACCAGAACATCCCTTCTGGATCAGAAAGACAGATATGGGGTTCCACCTAATTAGAATGTTGGAGTGGGGCCCAGGCAAATAGGTATATTTTGAACAGTTGTGAGGTGGTCTTGGCCACCAGTTTAGGACTTCAGACAGTCGTTTGTCCCCTCTCTGCAAGGAAGGCACTTTTGCTGTCATGTACTTTCACTTGCTCTTGACAGTGGAGTCGGCAGCCTTGGCTTCTTGGCTTGATTTTCTAACACATGTTCTTTCTCTTTCTTCTGTAATCCCTGGTGCTTTACCTAGCCAAAGCAAAGCACTATAGCACCTTGGTGTTAATGCTTATTGTTCTCCTGTACATGGTCCAAGCCAACTTCTCAGCCCAGATCGTCCCAAATGCCTCTACTGAACTTCCAAGGTTAACCCAGCCTGGCTTTGCCATAGAAATCCCCTCTGACAATCAATAGGATGGCCATGACTTTATAGGGAAGACTGACGCTGAGAATTTTCCTCTGTGTGGTCCCCAATTCCTCTCCCCTCCCACCATCCCCTACCCCAACATACTCTTGGTCCTAGGGAACCCACCAGGTCTACTGGAAGCTATTCCCGCAGTGTGTGTAACAGGCAGCCATGCATAATCTTGGGCAATGTGCTTAATCTGTCTTAAGCTGCTGTCCCAGGAATTGACATGTAAAGTCTTCTTACTGCTACATAGTAAGAGCCATAGAAGTGCTAGCATCTATATAAACACAGACCCAGAGGATGAAATGGTATCATGTCTGTCCCACTAAATGACAGGATTGTTGGTATCAAATGAGGCAGAAAAGGAAGACCCTGGGAAAATCAGCCCTGGCTCCTCCCACTAACTGTGTGACTGAGATATTTACTTAACCTCTCTGGGCCTCAAAAGCACCATCTGAAATGGAGATAATACCAGTGCCTAGTTCATGGGGCTGCTCTGAGGACTAAATGAAATGATGTTCATAGAACATTAACCCCAGGCCTGGCCCACAGTGCTCCCTGAGTGTTGGGTGTCTGTGATCATTATAACGTGCAGGAACCTGTACGTAGAGGTACTCTGCACTTGGTAAAGCGTGTTTGGATATTCCACAGAACAGCTAAGTGATGTGCCCAGAGTTGCCTGCTGGTATGTTCCAGGGCTGACACCAAATCTTTTGAGTCCCAAGTTCATGATTTTTACTGTTACTCATAATTTTGCTTCCTCCTAATGCTAGAGGTTGGGAGAGCTAACCTGTCATTTTGTTTCTCTTGTATCCAGGAGTGCCATAATCTGGGGACATGTGGTGTTTGCCACCCAGGAGACATCTCCCTATGACATAGCAGTTGTGAGCCTGGAGGAGGACCTAGATGATGTCCCTGTACCTGTGCCTGCTGAGCATTTCCATGAAGGTAATGAACAAAGGGTCCTTTTGGTCTGGGGTGGACCTTGGAAAGGACCTTAGAAAATGGAAAAAAAAAAAGAAAGAAAGAAAATCAGTGTTGGGCACATCAAGCCTGCAGATCAGGGGCCAGCCCCCCAGGTCAGCTTCCTTCCCCACCCCTGTTGGAGTAACGAGTCAAGGTGGTACCTTGTTGCATCCTGGTTACAGTGCTTTGGCTGGAGTTGCTCTTAAATGCCTCCCTGCTGTGCTCAGCATGCCCACGGTGCTGGGGGGCAGGTGGAATTCCCAGTGAAAGGTAAAGCATGTCTTTTTCCTGAGGCCCTGCAGCAGTGTAGTGTGGAGGTGCTGAATCTTGGGGACTCCTTACAACACTGCAGGTTGGTCTGCGAGGCTCCAGTGGCATGATTTGACTAAAAGGCGTTGTGATGCTGCCACAGAAGTGGCGGATGTTTTGCTTTGTGGATGTGATTTGTTATAACGTAACAAGGATTATGAGCTCACCACATTGGTATCTCTTCTGCCACTTACTAGCCCTGTGTCCTTGGACAGGCAACTCAATATTCTTTGTCTCGGTTTCCACATCTGTAAAATGGGGATAACGCTTCCTGCTCCTAGGTCTTGTGAGGACTGGGTGAGATATTGCCCGTAGAGCATTTGGTGAAGGAAGGTGGTGCCCATTTTGTAGTCATTGTCAGCGTTTTATTTTCACCAATAGACTTTTGAGTCCCAGGAGTTGGGTGTTAATTCCACAAATATGTATTGATCCCCTGGCTAGATGCTAGGAATCCTAAAAAGTGACTATCCAGTCCAGAAGGGGAATGAGGGATGAAGAGAAATGATGGAGCAGATACAGTGGAGGTCCTGACCTCTTTCCGTAGGGGCCTGGGGAAAGTTCTCATGGAGGCAACAGGCATCTGAGCAGAAACTAGAAAGGCAGACAGGATTTGGAAATTTTTTTAGACAACTGGTGCGGGGGCTTGGCGAGTGTGTGAGTCCTGCCAGACAGAGGAGGCTCCCCAGCTTAACCCTCCTTCCTTCCCTGGCAGGCGAGGCTGTCAGTGTAGTGGGCTTCGGTGTCTTCGGCCAGGCTTGCGGGCCCTCGGTGACCTCAGGCATCCTGTCGGCTGTGGTGCAGGTGGATGACACACCGGTGATGCTGCAGACCACGTGTGCCGTGCATGGTGGCTCCAGCGGGGGACCTCTCTTCTCTGCCTGCTCCGGGGACCTCCTGGGTAACCAGCTCCTTGGCCCTCTCCCAGCCTTCCCCTGGCCAGAGCCTCAGTCCCACCCACGAGTGCTCAGTGGCCAGCCCTGGGAGCCACCCTCTGTCTGGAAAGATGGTGGGCCCAGGGGTAATTAGCCAAGGTTTTTGGACTGTTGTGCTTCTGAGGTTGGAGAGGATGGATGCTGGGCTTAGAGGGAAGAGATCTGAGTTCTGGTCCTTTCTCTGCCACTAAGGCACTCTACGACCTTAGGTAAGTCACTTAATATCATTTAATCTGTGAAACTCAGTAGTTGGATGAGTCCAAGGGTAACAAACTCAAAAGCCTATAGAGGTTGGGCAGGTAAAGTGAATGAATGAACGAGTGAGTGAGTGAAGATAGCAGTGAATGGAGTGCAAAGGAGAAACAGGGTGAACACCACTCAACTCTAGCACATTCTTGCTTTATTACAAAGATATGTGGGCCTAACACTGGCTGACTTTACAGGTTTTCACAAGGAAGTGTGAACTCTTTTTTTTTTTTTAATAAATATGTGTTTATTAAATCTTTTAATTTAAAAATGTTAACTCAATTTTTTTTATATCTATTTATTTGTTTAAAAAAAGCCAACCGGGACTTCCCTGGTCGGCCCAGTGGTTAAAACTCCGAAGCTTCCAAAGCAGGAGGCAAGGGTTCAGTCCCTGGTAGGGGAACTAAGATCCCACATGGCATATGGCACTGCCAAAAAATAAAAATGAATGAAATAACAATATTAATGATAAAACAAAAATTTAAAAAAATAAAAAAAGCCAACCATGAGTCCATATGGGTACCTCCACCTGCAGTCCAGCACACAGGGTTCATGCAAGCCTTCCCCTTCCCTTATTTCTGACTGCTTTCTCACACAGTGAGAAACTTTACCTTTCCTTTGCTAGCTGCAGTGGATTTACTTATTTCTTCAACTGTAGCATACAGAAAAAATACTTTCAGAATTCCTAACCACATCCCTGTGAGAAACAGATTTACCAACTAGAAGACAGTATTTGAGCGAGTACAGTTCTTTAGCCTTAAAGTGTCCAGTCAAAAAGCTGTTTTCCAAAGTTTTTTAGATTAGCTCCTTCCCCTTCAGAATGGTTATGTGATTCATTTGAAATACAGTTAGGTATGTTCATCCTAGTCTGCATTCCATCTTTCTCCCATATACTGGTTGACCTTCTAAAAGATGTATACAGATAAGTGATAAATATACACTTATAAGTGTCTATATTTATAAGTGATAAATATAAGTGACAAATTTACAGACATAAATATAAATGTGTGTATGCAGGAGTTTGTGTGTGTGTGTATGTGTATACATGTGTCTCTTATTTCGGTCTGCTGAGAGGGGCTAGAAGCCAGTGATAGTCCAGTTGCAATGAGAGTGCTGAGAGTCCAGATCTTGGTTTCTAAGTCATTCTCTAATAAAAAGAACCAGGAACTGACTGATTCCAGGGCTGCCTTGTGGTGCTGGAAAGGAAGGAAAGTCTAAGAAAAACAAAATGATGAGCATGTCAACTGTTGAAAGACTTAAGAGCTGATGTGAAGGAGCTCCTTTTGGAACAATTTGAGCAACAAAACAAATAGTGGTATTATTGGATTGTAACCCAAGAAAAGAGTGAATACTCATGAGTCTATACCAATATAAGTTAATATTGAATGAATTTAAAAGTGGGGACAAAGGACAGCTTTCGCTTATGGAAGAATTCCTATTAATAAATGTAGGAAAAATGAGGCTCAGTAGTTATGGGCCTGGTTACCCCATAGCATAGGGGATCTTCCCAGACCAAGGATCAAACCGGTGTCCCTTGTATTGTAAGCCAGATTTTTATCCACTGGACTACCAGGCATGCCCTATCACCTCAATCTTAATCATGAGAAAACATCAGATCAACCCAAATTGAGGGACATTCTACAGAGTAACTGACCTGTACTCTTCAAAGTGTCAAGACTGAAAGATAAAGAGAGACTGTGGAAGTGACCCAGGTGGGAGGAGACCTTGGAGACATGATGACTAAATGCCATGTGGGATCCTGGATCAGAAAAAGAGCATTAATGCAAACCTTGATCCATCCAAGTGAGTTCTGTACTTTACTTAATAGCATTTCACCAAGCTTAATTTCTTGGTTTTGATCACTGTGGTGTGGTGACATAAGGAAAAGCTGGGTGCAAGATGTACAGGAACTCTGTACTATTTGGGCAAGACTTCTGTAAGCCTACAATTTTGTCTTCAAAAAATTCATACACATGCACTGAGCCAGCCACCCAAAACTTGTGTGTGAGTCTGATTCATTTATTCATTCACTCAACAAGTATGTGTTGAAGTCCCGCTATGCCAGGCATTCTTCCAGGTCCTGGGGAGATTATGAATAAAACACAGCAGCCCGTCCCTCATGGAGCTGAAAGATAACAGAAGTTGGAGAGAAAAATAACAAAATAAGTGAGACATAGTGTGTCAGATACTGGTTAAGGAGAAAGTAAAGCCAGGAAGGAGGACTGGGGCATGAGGGGCCTGTGTCGGTACATGAAGCCTGGTGTCTGTCACTATGAGGGGTATTCAGCTCCCTGGCTCCCCACAGGCCTAGGGCCTCCAGGATAGAGGTGGGTCTCCCTCCGTTCCTTGCACCTTCACTCATACCCTCTTTTCCTCTCTGTCTCCTGAACAGGCATCGTCGCCAGCAACACCCGGGACAATAACACGGGGGCCACATACCCCCACCTGAACTTCAGCATCCCCATCACGGTGCTCCAGCCGGCCCTGCAGCGGTACAGCCAGACCGGCGACCTGGGCGTCTTTCGCCAGCTAGACCGTGCCTCCGAGCCAGTGAGGGTGGTGTGGCGGCTGCAGCGGCCCCCAGCAGAGGCCCTGCGGAGCAAGCTCTGAAGTTGTGTCACCCCTCTGTGGGGGAGAGCAGCCCTTTGATGCCATGGGGAGTGCTAATGCTGACGGCCTCAGGATCCAGACAGGACCCACCTGTCCCACCAGACCCAGACAGAGCCGAGTTGCCTCCCCTTCATTACCCACCTTGCTCAGCTCTGGAGTGTGGACAGAACTTCTCTTTAGCCCCAGGGATCTGTTACCAGGCAGCGTGTTTGGGGGTGCTTTCTCTTTCTGCCCCCTGACAGTAGACTCAGCTCTGTTTCTTCCCTTCGGGGGAGCTCAGGACAGCTGTACAACAGCCCTGGTTCTGACAGACAGATGGTGGCTGGAAGACAGCCCCAGTCCTGGTTTCGAGTCTGTCCCCTGTCACTTGATGATTGCTAGCCACCTGGAACAGCATCTTCCCTGGGACCTTGGTCAGAATGAGGCTGACAGAGCACTGAGGCTTCCTCAGAAAACCTCAGCAGAGGGACTCTGCTCCGAAGACCAGAGGTGCAAGGAAAAGAGCATCATCCTGTTCCGTGGACCAGCAGTGGCATCCCTGAAAGCCAGGACTCCCAGCTTTTCGTATGTCAGGTGCCCTGACCTCTGGGACACTCAGACACAGTGCCTTAGTTTTCCAGCCCGTGAAATGGGCCTCAGGGATCTGGGGTGGGGTGGAGGGACGGAATGTGTCTTCCTGGGCTGTCTGGTTGGGGTTCAGGAATAAACAGGACCTCCAAGGGATGGGTCCCTGTATGTCAGATTCTTCTTTCTTTCTTTCTTTGAAGAGTTGAATGGGGACTAGGAAAGCTCCAGGCACAGAAGTCCACACTTTCTGTCCTGCTGTCTCAGTGGGGTTTGATCTCACAGGACACTCTTGTGTCAGACTAGTCCTAGTAGCTGGTCATAGTGCCAGTCAGCCCTGGATGGGCTTGCAGGCCTGGGTCAGTAGTGGTCTTGGCCTGGTAGCAGATGTTTACAGGGTGCCTAGCTGTGCCAGGCCCGGGGATGGACAGGAGTTGGGGAGTTCAAGGGTGAACAAGGCCACGGTGGCCCCTAGGAGCTAAGACCAGCCCCTGGAGTCAGGAATATGCACTGTGTGCCCAGGGCCTTATGTGCACCAGCCATCAAGAAATAATTGTTAAATCATTGACAGGTTGAATGCAATTTGGGAACAACTAGGGCAGGAGTGAAATGGGGTGGGGCTCTAATCTAAGCAGAGAGAATTGTTCTGAGTACTTTGTTTCAGTATCTGTTGAGTGCCAGCTCTGGGCAACCACAGAACACTCCTGAGACAGTGATTCTCCTCTGTGTGGATTAGGAATGGGGCCAGAGGGCAAATGTTTTAATAGCTTGAATGAAAGCCTGTAGTGAATTAACGTGGCGAGGGAGGGCTGGGGTCTGACTTGGCTGTGAGTGGGAAGGAGAGGATTTATTCCAGCATGTGTGGATACCAGGGAGCTCAGGCTATGCTGGGGAGATGGCTGTGTGGCCCCCTCACCCCCACATTAGTGGAGCAAGCAGGACCTCTCTGCTCTATTCAGATGGAAAACTGTGTCCAGGGGCCCCGAGGAGGGAGGATCAAGCAAGGATTTATCCAGGTGACTCACGAGTTGAACCTTGAGAGGAAACTAGGTGTTTACCAGACGGGCTGGAAACAGGGAGGGTGTCCAGGTTGAGGGCAGCGGGGGCTGGGACAAGAAATTGTGGAACTACACGTAGGTCTTGCCATGCTTAGTGGAGAAAAGATTGCAACGGAGACTAGATCACCAGTAACAGTGGCCCTGGTGAGGGCGAGATGGCCGAGGCGGGCCTGTGGGCATGGAGAAGCTCCAGCGTGACGCCGGCAGTGGGCTTCCCTGGATGTGTGGCGATGCAGAGAGAGAGGAGGGTCAAGCGGTGTTGGGTCTCTGGCCAGGATAGTGATGAGCGGCTGGCAAGTTTAGGGACGAGATGTTTCCCTGGGGTGTCTGTGGGACCTCAGGTGGAGAGCAGAGCAGGCTGTTGAGTAAGTCCCATGAGTTCGGATAATGCAAGAAAAGGTCCCTTCTCCCCCAGCTCTGTGGCTAAAGACAATAGAAAGTCCAAAGTCGGAGCACCTGACTGGGAAGGGGAGGGGGGGTTTGCACTCTTGCATTTGCGGTTAAAGGACCCGAACTCCTTCCCTCCTACAGCTCTATCACTGGGTCTGGGACCTCAGACTCTAGCAGGTCCTCTGTATCCTGCTAGTGGATGGGGCAAGAGAGAGTGGAGAAGATATTCTGGCTTCTTTTTTTAAAATAATTTTTTATTTTGAAAAGTTTCAGACTTACAGAAAAGTAGCAACAATCCCCACACACCCTTCCCCCCAGACACCCCTTACCACCTGTGCCAAACGCCGCAGTGATGTTCTTTGTGACAAAAAGACCTCATCTGGGATCATGAATTGTACCCACTTGCCACGGCTCTCGCCCCACCTTGATGTGGGGCAGGTCCTAAGTGTTTCCTTGAATTTGATGCTCTTGACCTTCCTGAAGTCATTTCATAGAATGTGTCTTAGTGTGGGTTTGTCCATACTTCCACATGATTAGATTCAGGATGTATATCTCTGGGATATCACATTAGTGATGTCTTGTCATTGTCTCCTACTGGGTGTCACATCTTTATCTGTCAAATTACAGATGACAATATCAATCCTTTGACTAAGATGATGCCCCCTAGGTTTCTGCACTATAAATTTTCTTTGTTGTTTATAATTAATAGGTATTTGTGTGGAAATATTTGAAGACTATGTAAAAATACTGTTCCCCACCCAGTTTCATCTACTATGCTTATCACCCATTGATATCCCTTGACTAAATAACTTTAATGTTTACCAAAATTGTAATCTTTTGTTTTCATTTTTCCTCTTACATTTATTCATTGGCATTCTATTGAAGTTAAAGCTTTCCCTTCTCTATGTTTAACTATGTTTTCGTGGAATCATGGATTTGTATTTTAATCAGTGGATTATAATCTATTATTGTCATTATTTTGCTGCTCAAATTGTCCCTATTGGCTGGTGGGAACTCCTTCAAACTAACCTCTGTATTCTTTTGGCCTCTCCTCATCTTTTTTTTTTTTTTAAAAAAATTAATGTAGTTGGCCGTGCCAGGTCTTGTGGCATATGAACACTTAGTTGTGGTATGTGGGATCTAGTTCCCTGACCAGGGATTAATCCTCGGCCCCCTGCAGTGGGAGCAAGGAGTCTTAGCCACTGGACCACCAAGGAAGTCCCATCATTCTCCGAGACCTTCCTTCAAAGCATGGTGTTCTAGACTTACCTTGCACTTTCCCTGGAATCAGTCACTTCTCCGGGGCCCTTTTCCATTAGGGAATGGTATTTAGAAACAAGTATCTAGGCACTGGGTGTGCTTCCCACTCAGGTGTTGCTGCTCCCAGGCCCTCTCAGTAGACAGACCTTATGTCTGTATTTGTTTCTGCTTCTATATATTATAAGCCGTGAGGTGACACCAACAGCTACAGTTTGAAGCTACAAGCTAAGCACCGCAAGGTTCATTCTAGCTGTCCCCTTTTTGTATTGGTACCTCCCTCCTTTCAGTGAGAAACGCGGCTCCGTTATCCTCAATATATTAACTTGTTTGCTCCACCTGTTGGACGTGGCCAATCTTCTGGCCCCATCAGGCTGTCCCTGCCACTCTGCTCTGATGCTGCTCTTAAACAGGCCACTGTTACTGCTTTGCACAAGCCTGCCTTTTGATATTTTTGACTTCATTAGTAAAGAAGGAAGAGAGTCACCCTTGCTTCTTAACTGCTTCAGCCCAGAAGTGACATTATAATCACTCCTGCTCACATTCCTCCAATGAGAATCTGGCCCCAGCCAGCAGCAAAGCGGCGTTGGGGAGATAGGCACTGTAGTCCCTGGCTGGCCTCCTGTGCTACAGAAGGGGAAAACGACCTTTGTGGAGAGCTGGCTGACTCTGCCAAGTTGGGTCTTGTTTTAGTGTTGCTTTAGGAACAAAGACTCACCCATATTACCAAAATAAAAGTCAGTTTAGTGTTAGATGCTTCGGCACAGGCGCTGGAAAAATCCTTGACCTGGGGAATCTCCAGGGCCCACTTGATAAGAGTGATGACTCAGCAGCCCTCTCTGCTTTGTTTCTCCTCCCATGTTAGTGCGATTTGGTCTTTCTGACCTTTCTCTCCATGACCTTTTACCTCTAGATTTCCTTGTCACATGCCTGTTATCAGACTTCCTCAATAAATGTCCAAGAGAGCAGATATCTGCTTGAACCCATCATTTTCTCATGCCTGGCTACATCTGAAATTGCTATGGGAGCAGGTGTAGTGAAGAGCCTGGGGCTACCAGAGCGGGAGCCTGCAGGAGCCTGAGAAAGGACAAGCAGAAGCACAGGAAGTAAACCAGGGAGGCTAAGACCTCGGTCAGCAGGGCAGACGCCAGGATCTGTTTTCCTCTCTTCTTTCCTCCCATACACTGTGACGGCATCCCCACAGTCAGCTGTGTCCATGAGTTCCCAGGCGTAGAAGGGAGGTACGCCACTTCCAGGCCCAGCCTTTTCTGCGCCCTTACCCCCACCTGCTGGGAGTGGAGACATCCCTTAAAAGCCACCTTGGCAGCCACTTGGTAAAGACAGCCCCTTTAGCTGGTCCCTGGATGGGGGCGTGGAGTGTCCACTGGCCTGGTACTGAAGCCCAGGCAAGTAATGCACTTCTGTTGTATTTGAGTCATTAGACTGGGGGTCTGTTTGTCACAGCAGCAGAACCTAGCTTCAGAATATAGTCCTCCCCTAGCTGTGGGCACCCTGCCAAGCCACATTTTGAGGGACAGAAGAAACTGGAGGACTCCGCCCGTCATCTGGGGGTTGTGAATTTCACTAAAACTGACCAGGCTCTTCAGATAAGAGTTGTCCCTTCCTCAAGTGGGAATACCGCTCTGTGTCTCTGGGTGCTTGAGTTGATCCCAGTACCATGGCACCCCTCAGCCCTGGGAGCCAGCAGTAGAGACACCTGCTGCTGTCAGGGAATGTGTGCCTTCAAGGTCTGGCTGAGAGCCAGCAGTGCATCCTCCTCTTAGGTCCTGGGATATTAGACAACCTGCCTGATGTTCCTACTAATTTTTTTTTTTTAAATTCAAGGTTCCCATCTTTAATTTTTTCCTAATTATTTTGGCAGTGCCATGCAACATGCAGGATCTCAGTTCCCGGATCAGGGACTGAACCCATGTCTCAGGCATTGGGAGCTCACACTCTTAACCACTGGGCTGCCAGAGAAGTCCCCCTACTAATCATTAAGGTTCCATAGAACTACCAACGTTAGGGCATCTGAACTGTATCTCCCTGGTCCCTCAGGCACCTGGAAATTCAAAGACAAAAGTCCCTTGTTAGGCAAGGAGCCGCAAGTTTCAGTGCCAAAGCAATGTACACTGTTGTGTGTGAAGAGAGGAGTGATGTGGGGCAAGAAGGTTCCACTGGGACCCCCTCCCCTCTCTTGAAGTGTTCCCTGGTTGCCAGGAAGGTGTTGAATGACAATGACACGTTCCCTAGTTTTCCTGGTGTGGGTCAGGTCCTTGGAGATGGGCCATACCAGCTCTGCAAGCCATGCCCCAAACCCAGCATGGGCCGCTGCATGCTCTCCTTCCTCCCAGGTTCAGGTTTGTGCTGCAATCTTAATAAGTCCTTCCCTTGTACCCTGCTGACTGGAGTCCACTTCACTGGTATTGGTCCAGTCCTTCCACAAAACTCTCCCTAATCTTCCCAAGCCCCAGGGCTGTGTCCCTGCCTTGGGCAGGCTGTGGTGGTTTTCTCTGTTTCCCACAGTGTCGGGGGCTTGTGCCCAGTGAATTTCTGATGCCTGTGTGACTCACCATTGAGTCTCTCCTATGCCTGCTCAGTGACCTCTGGCTTCCTTAGGGATGATGCCCTGATTTTAGGGTCAAGACCCAGCTCCTCTCCTTTACTAACTGTGTGATTTTGCTGATTTATTAGCCTGAGTTTCAGTTTTCTCATCTGTGAAGTGGAGATGAATAAGCCTTACCTTGGAGGACCCACGTGTAAAGTAAATTTGCGAAGCTATCCAAAGCACTTAGTTTGTGTCCAACAAATATTAGTTACTATGTTTCTAGGAGTAGGGGTAGAGTTGTTTCATCAGATATGAATCATTCTGGTTGTCAGGGGCCAGATGGAGGCAGGAGTGGAGAGGGACTGCTCATTGAGTATGGAGTTTCTTTTTGGAGTGATGCAAATATCCTGGGCTTCCCTGGTGGCTCAGACAGTAAAGAATTCACCTGCAATGCAGGAGACTTGTGTTCGAACCCTGGGTCAGGTGTATCCCCGGGAAAAGGGCATGGCAACCCATTCCAGTATTCTTGCCTGGAGAATCCCATGGACAGTTATGGGTCCTTGGGGTCACAAAGAGTCAGACACGAGTGAGCAACTAACATTCTGGGTTTCCCTCATAGCTCAGTAGGTAAACAATCTGCCTGCAAGGCAGGAGACCCGGGTTTGATTCCTGGGTTTAGAAGATTTCCTGGAGAAGGAAATGGCAACCCACTCCAATATTCCTGCCTGGAGAATCCCATGGACAGAGGAACCTGGCAGGCCACAGTCCATGGGGTCGCCAAGAATCAGATACAACTTAGCAACTAAATGATGGAATATCCTGGAGTTAGATAATGGTGAGGGTTGCATAGCTTTACACCCCATTGTTTTACATTTTAAAAGTGAATTTTATGGTATGTGAATTATATCTTAATTTTAAAACATCATTTAAGCAGGGACTTCCCTGGTGGTCTAGAGGTTAAGAATTTGCCTTGCAATGCAGGGGACTTGGGTTCAATTCCTGGTTGGGGAACTATGATCCCACATACCTCAGAATAACTAAGCCTGTGCACCACAACTCCTGAGCATGAGTGCCATAACTAGAGAGTGTGTGCACCACATCCTGCATGCCACAACTAAGCCCCAATGCAGCCAGATAAATAAATATTTTTTAAAAAATCATTTAAGCAAATATTAGTGAACTCTGAGGGAACCAAGTGCTGGGGTCAGTGCCAGATGCTGGGGACCCAAAGTCCAGCAAAGCCAGGTCTCTGCCCCAAAGAAAGAGTCAATGGTGGTTATCCTCAGTGTTAGAGTTTAACCACCCCCCACCCCACTTTCCTCTAGGTCTTCCCAGGTGGTGCTAGTGGTAAAGAACCTGCCCCTCAATGTAGGAGACACAAGAGACATGGGTTTGATCCCTGGGTCAGGAAGATCCCCTGGAGTAGGAAATGGCAATCCACTCCCGTATTCTTGTCTGGAGAATCCCCATGGACAGAGGAGCCTGGCAGGCTACAGTCCATTGGGTCGAAAAGAGTTGGGCATGACTATGTGCGTGTACACACACACACACACACACACACACACACACACACACACACACACCACTTTCCTCTAGGGATTTCAGGAGGACTACAAGGAGATACTAGTTATTTGGAAGTTTGCAAAGCCCAGGACAAACGAGGCTTGCTGCGCCCAGAACATCAAAGCCAACTCGAGGCTCTCTGATGTGTCCCTGAGAGGCAGGGGTGGGATAGGCAGGGCTTATAGGCTCTCTGCACCCACACTCTGGCACAATTGCTCTTCTGTGACCTCAAGGCCTGAGAGAAGGAGGTGCAGACTCCCATGCCTCTGACTGTATTCTTTTCTTCAGCTCATGTTCTCACTGCGCAGGGTGCCAGCTGGATGGGAAGAGATGTGAGTATTCCAAAGGACCAGCAGATGCAGCCTGAGGTGTGCAGGCTAATGCTCATGGGAGGATGCCAGCTCCTTCTCCAGCTTGAGATGATTCTGGGTACCAGCATCTTCTAGATGGAATTGCTCACCACACTCCCTATGCCAGGGGTATTGAAAACAAGACCTCTGACCACAGCTTTTGGAAAAGGTACAGAAATGCTTACTTCTAGCATAAACAGTCATGAAAACCAAGGCAATAAAGGGCACTATTCAAAAGAGCACCAGGCTGGGAGAGAAGAAGCTGCCAATATTCTGTGTCATAGCCTTGGGCAACCTAACTTCCTTATATCAAAGAGCTGTAATAAATGGCTGCTCTGTACTCACTGCTGCTGTGTGCCAAGCAACATACTATACACTTCACACAAATGATCTCACTGAATCTTTTCTTTTTTTCCATCGACTCTTTTCTACAGTGCTTCGTGTAAGTGCTAATATTTGCTTTCAATAGATGAAGGTGGCTTTGTCGTTTCACTAAGTCGTGTTTGACTCTTGGTGACCCTGTGGACTGTGGCCTGCCAGGCTCCTCTGTCTGTGGGATTCTCCAGGCAGGAACACTAGAGTGGGTTGCCATTTCCTCCTCCAGAAGATGGTCTATCTGTCACCAAATTGGCTCGATCCTACCTCCAGTTTGCATCAGTACATTTCTTGACAGCTCTGAGTCCAACAGCTTGCTTCTTCCCCCTGGACTCTCCTCCTACCTAGTTCCCCCAGTTTCAGGCAGCCCTCCAGTCCCCCATCTTTTCACCCTCCTACATAACTCAGACCTCACTCTTTTGCTTAAAACCCAGCAGTGAGACTTCCCTGGTGGTCCAGTGGTTAGGACTCCACACTTCCACTGCAGGGGCATGGGTTTGATCCCTGGTTAAGGAACTAAGATTCCCTCATGCTGTGGCCAAAAATAAGCCCAAACCAAAATAATCCCTCCCCATCCCCCGAAAAAATATCCCAAACAACAAACCTAACAAACAAGCAAACCTGGCAGTGGCTCCCCATTGCCCTGGACAGTCTTCACCAGGGCCTGCAGGCTTGTGCCATCCTGCCACGCTGGGCTGCTCTGTCCCCACCCTCCCCTGCAATGCCCCCATTGTCAGTTCTTTATCCTGCCTCGGTCTTTGCACACCCAGAGTACACTTGTCTCCTCTCTGCCCAGGGCTAACTTGTCCTTGGAGAGAGGCCTTGGCACCCTTCTTTTGCCCCCAGTCTTTCTTACTGCAATTAGTGATATATATATATATATATATATATGCACACACACATATACATACACACACACACACACACATATATATATATTTTAGTAATTTTCCCCAGACTATCCACCTCGAAGAAAGCAGAATACATACCTGTCTTGTTCTACATTTTACAACCCCTTGCCCCCACCCCGCGCGCCTAGCACAATACCAGGCATGGATTAGGTGCTCAACTTGTTACCTAAGGGAGGGCAGAAGGCTGGTGATCCGCGCCTCTGAGGTCCCACTGCCTGCGTCGGAGCCAGCGCTCTAAGGAAAGGCGACTGGTAGGGGGTCCGGCAGGGGAGCCGGGCCCGCGCAGCGCTGGCGGCCTCGGTAGCAGGGGTCAAGGGCACACGGTTGGGGCGGTTGACTCCCGGCCGGCTGCAGTTCCCTGGGGGGCCACCGGGGGCACAGCCAGGCTGGAGGGCGGACGCGCCGAGTCACGCCGGCCAGGGCGGGGCCTCGGGCCGGGCGGCGACAGCGGGAGCTGCTGGCGGGAGCGGGAGCGGCAAGAGGCCGCCGGCAGGTGAGGGGCGCGCCGGGCGGGCTCTCCGGGACCCCCGCGCATGCCGGGCCCCAAGATGCCCGGAACAGCGTCGGGGGCCGGGGCGCCCGATGTGGCCTTCGGAGGAGAGGGCGATCTGTATGGGAAGCGGGGTTCAGGCCTGCACTGCCCCCCCCAGGTCCCCCAAAAGTTAAGGGGGAAGTTTGCTCCAGCGAGGATGGAGCAAACTTGCTGTCAGCTCGTCCACCCCCACCCAGGAGATCCGTGCTAAGTCTTCCCAAGTAAGACGGACACCCTCCTCCCCCCACCCCCATCCCGGGAGGGCTCCGAGGGTCGCGGCTACATGGTGGAAGCCGCCGTGGGCACACTGAAGCCGATGTCACAAGGCAGGAGCAAAGCCTCAGGATCAGGAGGAAAATGCACAGGCTCCAGGGTGCACTGGGAGGTCCGCTTCTCCACGGAGCTCCAGCTTTCCCGGAAACTAAGGCCAGAGGTGACTCAAGTAACTCGGATGGACCGGCGGGGTCCAGGAATTCCTGATCCAGCGTGAGTTGCTTTTGGTGCCTGATGTCTGGCATTTTTCTTTCAAAGCACCCATTAAATACACCCTGTCTTTCCCCTCTGGTTACACTCTCTTTGGCCCTTGACTAATGAGATTGGGAGGGGCAAGGCGCTTGGGAGCTGAAGGTCCCACAGCACGGCAGGCACAGGGCAGAGATTCAGACATAGCTTGGGAAGGGGCTTCCACTTGTCCCAGCTCTGCACCTTGTGTTCAAAATATGTAAATGTGTTAAAACATCAAGGAGGCCTCCTTGGTGTGTAAGTGCCCCAAACTCTCAGAGGCCTTCAAGGAGCGCGGTGAGTAACCTCGCATCTGGAGGGTCCATTTTAGAGGGGGAGATGAGGCCCAGCTGGATGGGCCTTTGCTCAGGACTATCCAGCAGGCAAGTGAGGAGCTGGGCAGTGCAGGTGTGCTCCAGGGCCGGCCTGATCTCTGTGTCTGGTGGTGAAATGAGGAAGCCAGGGTCCAGACACAGGCTGTGGGGATGTTAAGGGAACCACAAAGTGACTGACTCCTAGGAGACTGTACAAGTCGTGTGGCCTGGGTTTCAGCGCCAGAGGCTATATGACACCTGAAGGAACCTGTCTGTCCAAAAATGCCCTCTCCTGGGACATGACACGACAACCCCCTCTTCAGACTTTGAGTTCCTTTTGGAAACTTGTCTTTTGGGGTTTTGTTCTGCATATGTTCCCTGAGGAGCTGGCTGGGGAGTGCCCGCTCTCAGCCTGGGCCCTGGTGTCCAGCTAGGGAGGCCACCCACCCCTTTGCCTTCCCCCGTGGGGAGGGGTATGTTCACGGTGTTTTGAGTCACTCTCTAGGTCCTCTCAGAGCTTCTCCGGTGGCTTGGTGGTTAAGAATCCACCTGCAATGCAGGAGACGCAGGTTCTATCCCTGGGTCAGAAACATACCCTGGAGAAGGAAATGGCAACCCACTCCAGTATTCTTGCCTGGAGATCTCCCTGGACAGAGGAGCCTGGCAGGCTACAGTCCATGGAGTCGCAGAGAGTCAGACATGACTGAAACGGCTTAGCACGCATGCAAACCCTCCCGCACGCACGCATGCACGCTCGCACATTAGGCCCTCTCATCCAGGTCAGCCACTCTGGAAATGGCAGTGGACTCTACCTTGGGCATAACCAGTGAGCTCTGGAAAGCAGTGGGCTTGATTTGTAATCTCTATGAAACAATTCTGGGGTGATGTCCACCCTTTGATCAGAGCCCACATGGTTCCTGCTGTGTGTTTTCTGAGGCGTAACCTCTTCACAGCTTTGGCCTAAATGTAACTTCCTCGTTTTTCAGTAGATTCCTAAATGCCCTTTGTTTCATTAGAGAAGAGTCCCGTTGGGATCAGGCTGGGTGTCCTTGGCAGAGGAAACAAGATTTACTGAGAAAATCTGAGTATAAACCAGATTGTGTGTGTGTTGGGGAAAGGGCAAAGACAGCATTACTTAGGAGTTGCTGGACAGTTAGGTTTTGTTCTCTTGGACCTTCTTTTATGCTAACATTTCTGCATCTGGAAAGATTCAGTTAAGATCCTCTATGCTCATTCTCTTGGCCTGATGATCAGTAAAATCAGATGGTGGGTTTGCAGTTCCTCAAAAAGTGAAGTCTAGAGTTACCATAGGACCCAGCAATTCCACTCACAGGTATATACTCAAGAGAATTTTTTGTTCAAGCAAAGAGTTGTACATTCATAGCAGCATTATTCACTTTAGCCCAAAGGGGGAAACAACCCAAATGTCCATCAGTGGACCAAAGGATAAACACAGTGTGGTATCTCCATACAATAGAATATTACTCAGCCATAAAAAGAAAAAATGAAATACTGATACAAGTTACAGCTTGGATGAATATTGAAAATATCATGCTAAGCAAAAGAAACCAGAAGCAAAAGGTATGGAATAGGCACATCTACAGTGACAGAAAGATTCATGATTACAGGGGTTGGAGGGAGGAAGGAATGAGAAATGAATGCTAATGGATATGGAGTCTTTTTTTAGGGGGAGTAGTGATTAACGTGTTCTGGTATTAGATTATGGTGACGGTTGTACAACTTTACGAATGTGCTAGAATCCACTGGGTTGTACGCTCTAAGATAGTGAATTTCATAATATATGAAAAATATCTCACTGCACCGCATGGCTTACAGAATCTTGGTTCCCTGACCAGGGATTGAATCTGGGCTCTTGGCAGTGAAAGTGCAGAGTCCTACCACTGGACTGCCAGAGAAATCCCCAAAATATCTCAATTTAGAAAGTTAGGCAGTAGGAGGACTGTTCTGTCTTGAAAACTTTGTTATTTCCGTAAAGTGGCATACTCAGTTAAAAATATTCAAACAGTACAAAAAAAGAGGAAAAAAGCTCAAAGAAGAAAGTAAAAACATCATCTGGCAAGCACAATTAGCATTTAGGTTTAGAGTGCAGATGTGGTCAGCCTGCTGAGGATTGAACTTGGCAAGTTCATGAAGTTCTTGCCAAAATGAAGAGGCAAAATGAACCCTCCCCCGCCACTGAATGCAAAGATGTTGTTGAAAGCTCAGTAGATGCCCACTGTTGTCATCGTTATGTGTATGTGTGTAGGTGTAGTTAGGTGCCTATGCTTAGTGGTCCACAAGTGAGGTCGGGCTCTATGTGCTGTTCTATTGTCTGACTTTTTCATGGACAAGCTTTTTTTTTTTAAAGACTTTATGATGTTTTTAGAGTAGTTGTAGGTTCACAGCAAAACTGAGTGAAAGGCACAGAAATTTCCTATACACCCTCTGTCCGACACATGCATAGCCTCTTCCATTATTGATGTCACTCACCAGAGTGCTCCATTTGTCACATTTGATGAACCTACATTGAGATAATCACCCACAGACTATAGTTTACATTTTGGTTCTCTCTTGGTCTTGTGTAATCTGTGGGTATGGATGAATCATGAACAAACTTTTCATGTAAAAAATCTTCCATTGTAAAATTGCCTCCAGAATATTCCATTGTATGGGTGTATAATAGCACAGCCTATAATCTCCCATTGGTGGAGGTTTCCACTGATTGATGGAGTTGCCCATTGGTTGAGGCTGTTTGCCCAGCACTGCTACTACATTAGAACCTATAATTCAACATCACCAATTGCACACTTGCTTTCTGAGCAAGTATGTGCCTGGGAGTGCAGATCTGTGACTTAAGCCAAGGGTTTAGGTGTCTGGTGAAGTAAGCCACGGCTGATCAGAGGGGAGTCCAGTTGTCCTTGGGCCCAGGTGAGAACTGGCATCGGACAAGCCAAGGGAGAGGCGGGTGTCCAAGAGTGTTGGGCAAGGGAGGCTGCTGAGGAGAAAGGGTGGAATGGGCTGGAGTGTGTCAGGGGTCAGTGGAGGAGAGAGGAGGGCGGATCCCAGGAGAGGGGCCTCAGGCAGCTTATGGCTAAGAAGCGCCTCCCCACCCTGGCTACTGCCGCCCTTCCTGGCCCTGAGTGTGTGCTCAGGCCCCATACTCTGCACCCGGACAACTAGAGAATCAGCTCACATTCATCGAAGGCTGTGCCTAGTAGGTGAGGCCAGGGTTTTCCCTCCAGGAAACCAGTTCATGATCCCTGGGGTGCTAAGGGAGCAGGAATTCAACTCCTTTGACTAACCCACTGCCCGTCTAGCCTGTGCTGGGCTCACGGGACTTTCTTCCCTGTGAGGGCCTCAGGGCAGCCTATAGGCCCAGACACTGGCCTGACATGACAGTCCTCTGTGTGCTGGCCCCTGTCACCTGTGGGGGCCCCTGTCACCTGCTTTCCTGGCTGCCCAAACCTGTTCTTGAACCCTTCACACCCCCTCCCTTCCTGCCACTGGACTTCTTGGCCTAAGCTATTTCCTCTGTGATGAAGGTCCCTGGCTCCAGCTGTTTTTCAAGGTTCATCTCAAGTTTCCCTGGGTTGCTCATGGTGGATCCCTCTCCCTAACAAGCTGGTAGCCTCTCTTAGTCCTATGACACCCTAGCTTTGGAAGCAGAGATGTCTGGGTGGTTCTCTGACCTCCTCACTGGCTGCTGGCCTCAAGCACAGGCTGGCACAGAGAGGGGCCATGTTGAAGGGGGCAGATGAAATGTACCCTTTCCATAGCCTGCCTGACCACCTGCCACATTCCCAGGCCCCAGGTGTCTGCTTCTGTCCTTGGCTGGTCCCTGGGTCCTCTTGGGTCCTGGCCCAGTTGGCAGATTCAGCCTGATGAACACTCCTTGGGCTATATCTGGACAACCTTTCTGAGGGCCTGAGACAGTGAAGGAGACAATACCTGCTGGGGGGCTTGTTTTGGTCCCAGCCCTGTCAGTTTCTCATCTGTAAAACTGATTCCTGTTGACATATGGCAGAGGTCAATACAATTGGTAAAGCAACTTAGTTCAGTCGCTCAGTTGTGTCTGATTCTTTGCAACCCCATGACCGCAACATGCCAGGCCTCCCTGTCCATCACCAACTCCCGCAGTTTACCCATGCTCATGTCCATTGAATCCATGATGCCATCCAACCATCTCATCCTCTGTCATCCCCTTCTCCTCCTGCCCTCAGTCTTTCCTCAATCAGGGTCATTTCTAATGAGTCAGCTCTTGGCATCAGGTGGCCAAAGTATTGGAGTTTCCACTTGAACATCAGTCCTTCCCTTCCAATGAACACCCAGGACTGATCTCCTTTAGGATGAACTGGTTGGCTCTCCATACAGTCCAAGGGACTCTCAAGACTCTTCTCCAACACCACAGTTCAAAAGCATCAATTCTTCAGCACTCAGCTTTCTTTATAGTCCAACTCTCACATCCATACATCACTACTGGAAAAACCATAGCCTTGACTAGACGGACTTTTATTGACAAAGTAGTCTCTGCTTTTTAATATGCTCTCTAGGTTGGTAATAACTTTCCTTCCAAGGGGTAAGTGTCTTTTAATTTCATGGCTGAAATCACCATCTGCAGTGATTTTAGAGCCCCTCAAAATAAAGTCAGCCATTGTTTCCACTGTTTCCCCATCTATTTGCCATGAAGTGATGGGACCAGATGCCATGATCTTAGTTTTCTGAATGTTGAGCTTTAAGCCAACTTTTTCAGTCTCCTCTTTCACTTTCATCAATAGGCTCTTTAGTTCTTCTTCACTTTCTGCCATAAGTGTGGTGTCATCTGCATATCTTAGGTTATTGATATTTCTCCTCCAATAAAAAAAGTCATAATTAAAAAAATGGTGGAATGCATAAGTTTCAACACATTGGGGACAATTTAGTCAATGAGAGGCAAAAGTTAAATTCCCTCCAATCTCCTATGCCAGATCTGCCCTCCCTCACCCAGGTTTTTACTTCCCCAGAGGAGAAATTAGTGTGTATTTGAATACCAATGGCAACAGTGCCTGGAGGTCCAAACATAAGCTGCCCCTATAAGTGTGGGAAGATCTGGGAAACACCATGTCTTGGAAACCTACTGTTCAAGGACATTGCGGACTGGCTCCTCCCATTACAGAGGGTAAATGAAGGCCCAGAGAGGGGAGGTGTTGTGCCCTAGACCACACAGATGATGCAGGACAGAGTGGTGGCCTTCCAGTTGCCTAAAGTGCTGCCCGAGAGGGTACCAGGTGGGCTGGAACGTGCTTCTGCATTGCTTTTTGGCAGCTTGCTGTCTGTCTGCTTCCTTTCCACTCCTTCCTGTGTTCACACGCGTGTGTGTGTGAGCCTGGGCTGCACTTGGCCTGCAGACCTGGCCCTCTTTCCTTGCAGATGCTCTCTTTGATTGCATCGTGGACATCAAGCAGGACCTTGCATTGCCTGGAGCCCTCATGATCAACGCTTCTCCAGCCTCTTTCTCACCCGCAGACTTCCTTCTTGGTCCTTAACCAGCACTGTTTCTTCTCCCAGCAGAGATTTCTTCCTGCCCTGTCTCTCCTGGGGGATGTCAGCCAGCAGTCCTTTTGTACCTCCTCTGTTCCAGCAGCCCCCTCCTCCTGACCCCACTCTCATGGCCTCACACTGCAGCCTATTTTATAGGCTGGTTGTCTTACCAGCTAACTGATCTCCTTAGATCTGGGGCTGAAGCGGGTGACCTGTGAGCTGGGTGGAATCTGGTCACTGTTTGCTTAGTGCCGTCCTTAAACAATTTTGTTAGTTTCTTTAATGTGGCCTTTGCTTACCAGTTCCCCAGAGGTATACCCACTGTTTCTTGCTACTGTGCACCTACCCAGCTTCCTACATCGTCCACTGGCCCTTTGAGTTTGAAATCCTCCCTTTACAAGGGCTAAGCCTTATCTTTCTGTCTCTGACTACGGCATCCACAGCACAGAATGCATCAAAGAGCAAGAGGTTCATTAATTTATATTATTGCGTGAATGAATATATTAATGAGTGAAAATAAGTGCAAAATAGTTGTTTAATGTACACACACACACAAAAATCATAGTTTTAGGTGTCCAGAATATCTCTGGAAGGATTCATATAAACTTGGTAATGGTAGTTGCTTTGGAGAAGGGAACTGGGGCCTGGGAGAATGAGATCTGTTCCTTTGAAATTTAATTCAAATTTTACAAAAGTTGGAGTTTCATTGAAAGGTGATTGCATGCTTTCAGAAGATCAAGTCTTGGCATTTGAGGCCATTTTTGCTGTGGGACCCCCTCTGCCTTCTCAACCTTGAACCCCCCCGAACCTGATGTGGTCTTTCCTCCTACCCTAGTAGTGCCTGGTCCGAGATGGGGTCTCAGGTCTCGATGGATGCGGGAGCCGTGCACATCGTGATCGTGGGTGGGGGCTTTGGTGGCATCGCTGCCGCCAGCCAGCTGCAGGCACTGAACGTCCCCTTTGTGCTGGTGGACATGAAGGACTCCTTCCACCACAACGTGGCAGCCCTCCGGGCCTCCGTGGAGAGTGGTAAGGGCCCCCCTGGGGGGCTTTCTTTGTGACAGTGGCCTATTCACCACCGTGGGTCAGAAGGTGGTTTTCTCCCTTTACGGCAAGATGTCTAAATTCCACCACTGACAAATTCTGGGGAATCTGAAGTCCCTGCCCTTAAGCAGCTACCACATGAAGGCCCCAGGAGTCAGAGTGTGAGCTTCCTTGAGGATCTGGGGCTCAGACTGGGTGCACTGGGGGGTCATGGCTACCCGGGGGTCATGGCTACCCGGGGTCATTTAACCAAGGGTGTCGCTGTTGGCATGCAGCTCAGGATGGGTTCTGAGTTATTCTGGCCTCCTTTGAGCAGCCCAGCTTTATACTTTGACCTCCTTTCTATCCATTCCCCAGGGTTTGCCAAAAAGACATTCATTTCCTACTCGGTGACCTTCAAGGAAAACTTCAGGCAGGGCCTGGTGGTCGAGATAGACGTGAAGAATCAGAGGGTGCTGCTGGAGGATGGCCAGGTGAGTCCAGGGGGGCTGGCCATTCTCAACTGACTTCAGGAGGCCCCCGGGATGTGGCTGCTGGTGGGAGGATATGTGGGCTGGTCTCCTCAGGGACGAGGTGCCCCCATCCCTGCCCTGTGCCCAGAAGATAGCAGGTGCCCCCTGAGCTGAGGCCAGACCCCAGCGGCCACAGGAGGGTGGTGCAGACAGTTCTGAAGCCCTCCCTGTATGCCAGGCACTGTCTCAAGCCTCGTGTGTTCCCCTTTAAGGCCCACTGTGACCCTGGGAGGGAGGTGGAGTAGTCTCAGTGCACCCCGAGCTTAAGAGGCTTGCTCAAGACCCCCACAGCTGCAAAGACTCTGCCAGCGTGTGGACCCAGGCAGTTTTTTCGCCCAGCCCAGAGGCCCCCTCGCTGTCTGGAATCAAAGGGTAGGCACCGTGATCCCACATCACCTGGTGGGGAAGGGGTGCAGAGGTTTTCCTCCTGGAGTTTGTGCTCCTCAGCATGGCATAAGTTCAGTGCCTGGTGGATCCCCAAGGGACCAGAAATCTGTCAGTGAGCCGCCACCTGCCCACCCGCTGGAGGGTCCTCTCCAGCCTGGCCCTCTGCTCTAGTCAAAGCTATGTGAGGGTTGGACAAAGGGGCTCCAATTCCTGTCTTTAGTGAGTGTGTGGTTTCTTATGAATCAGTCCTCCTTGAATCAATTTTAAGACTGTAGAACCTCTGCTTGGCATGATGATAGAGAACCTCCTTATCCTGTGGTTTTGGGTCCCTGAGGGCATCTCAGGCCTCCACGGGGGAGTGGGGGGCTGAGTGGGATACAGACCCTCCAGTCTCCCTTCCATCAGAGCAGCTCTGCCTTGGTCAATTTTATATCCATAACATCTTATGGAAAAACTCGAATGAATGAACTTTTTGCCAGCCCAATATTTAGGTTCTAAACAGGATTTCCTTCCCTCTTTTTTTTTTTTCTTCTTTTGGCCAGGATGGGGGAAGTTTCTTCTAAAATAATGGTAGTAATATGGAAATTCTAGACTAACTCCATATTGGAAGCTAGAATCCTACTTATTCCCCAGAAATAGTTTTTTGCCTGGTGGAGCCTGGGATTGCTCACCGTTTTTGCCCTTGCTTCTCCCAGGCCCTACCCTTTTCACATCTCATCCTGGCCACAGGCAGCACTGGGCTCTTCCCGGGCAAATTTAACCAGGTTTCCAGCCAGCAGATGGCCATCCAGGCCTATGAGGACATGGTGACACAGGTGAGCTGTCCACTGCCAGGGGCGGGGATTGAGGACAGCCAGAGGGGGCCCTGGAGAGTGAAACAGCTGTGGGACACCTGGGGCTGCAGCAGGGGACCCCCAGGAGGTATCTGGGGCTGCAGAGGCACTGCAGAGATGCAGAGTTACCAGAAAGAGGCTCCTGGGAGAAGACCTTGGACCTGTCATGAAGTCTGGACATGGGCATCTAGACCTGCTCATGTAGCTATTGGCTCCTGTTTGTACAGGGCATGTGTTTTACGGAGCAGGCTTGGATCCATGCTTTTGGTTTTCACGGGGATCCTGAGAGATGGGTGGAATGGGTCTGTCCCCACTGAATAGATGAGGCATGGGGATCCGGAGAAGGTCATGGAGCTGTGTGACAGAGGTCAGGCCTTTCCTTCTCTGCAAAGCCACCGAGAGGCCTGGGGAACCTCTCACATGGTCATGAGCAGACGTTAGACTTGAAGTTAAGAACCTAGCCTATGAACTCAGGCAGATCCGCTCCTCTGCAAGGTGGGCAGGTAGTGAGAGCTTAGTAGGAAATGCAGGGAGACACGCAGCAAGAGCCAGACCCCCAGGAAGCATATTTGGACCCTGAACTTGGAAGGGGTTCTCTATGCTTCCTTGGTCAAGATACCTGCTTCCTAGTCTGGACCCAGAGGTGGGGTGGACTTGAGGGTATGCTTACATTTGCTGCTTCTCCAGGTCCAGCACTCACAGTCCATTGTGGTGGTGGGAGGAGGCTCTGCAGGAGTGGAGATGGCAGCAGAGATTAAAACGGAATACCCCGAGAAAGAGGTGGGCCAGTGAGCTTGGCTTTGAACTCCCAAAACTGAGCTTCTTTTTTGTCTAATGAACATCAGAATTTGCTCAGGGCCTGAGAAGGGAGTCTCATTAACATAAAGTGGGAGCATGTGTTTCCCATCTCCTGCTCTCTGTACTGGGGCCCCCCTAAAGTCCCATTCTGCTGGGAATTCTTCCTGGAGAGCTACAGTGTGCCCTTGTTCAGTGAGGGTTCTGCCCTCTAGGCCAACCAGAGGGTCAAGCCCAGGGGGCAAACATTACAAAAGGTTAACTCCTGTGTCCCCTGCAGCAATTTCTCCTTTGTGATAGAAACTCCGATTACCTCTTTATGCTGACAACCAGCTTGGTCAAAGATACCCTCAGTGGTGTCTTGTCTGGGTAAGAGACGAGTTTCCCTGGTGGCTCAGACAGTGAAGAATCTGCCTGCAATGCAGCAGACCCAGGTTTGATCCCTGGGTCAGGAAGATCCCCTGGAGGAGAAAACGGTACCCCACTCCAGTATTCTTGCCTGGAGAATCCCATGGACAGAGGAGACTGGCGGGCTACAGTCCATGGGGTTGCAGAAGAGTGAGACATGATTGAGTGACTAACACTTTCACTTCTTCTGGATAAGAGACAGTAGTCTTCTCCCTGGACAGATAAGGGGACCCTGAAGTGCACCCCTGGGGAAGGCAATGGCACCCCACTCCAGTACTCTTGCCTGGAAAATCCCACGGACAGAGGAGCCTGGTGGGCTGCAGTCCATGGGGTCACTGAGAGTCAGACACGACTGAGCGACTTCACTTTCACTTTCCAGTTTCATGTATTGGAGAAGGAAATGGCAACCCACTCCAGTGTTCTTGCCTGGAGAACCCCAGGGACGGGGGAGTCTGGTGGGCTGCCGTCTGTGGGGTCGCACAGAGTCGGACACGACTGCAGCGACTCAGCAGCAACAGCAGCAGCCGCGGTGCACCCTTCACAGCCCCTGCTGGGGAAGGACTGGCCAGCACTGTTTTCTGCCTGCAAGAGGGTGGCCCTGCTCCCATTTATGGAGGGATAGAGAACTTGCTGGCATCTTGGAGAGAAAGGGAGCAGGCTATAAAGGCTCAGCCTACGGCTGAGTGATGATCAGCAATTATAGATCCGTGAGGCAAGAGCTTGCCTGTAGCTGATGCCAGATCAGCTTCTGGGAGCCATGTGGAGCCTCTGGCTGGTTCTTTTCCCCTAGGGAAAGGCAGATTGGTTTTGAAAAGTAAGATCAATATAGGCTAATTGAATTATATGGCTATTCTCTGATGATTTGTTGGAAATTATTATGAGTGACTGATGTAGACGTTGATTAATTTTGATTTATGGGGTAGAGACTGGTCTGAAGTAGTAAATAACTCAGTATAATTCTTGTATGTTTATAATTTGTAGGCAGGTAAGAGTAATAGTAGTTACCCTTTATTAAGGAGTCAGTATGCGCCGAGTTGGGGCTTCCCAGGTGGCTCAGCAGTTAAGAACCCACCTGCCAATGCAGGAGATGCGGGTTCAATCCTTGTGTCAGGAAGATCCTTTTGAGGTGGACATGACAACCCACTCCAGTATTCTTGTCTGGGAAATCCCATGGACAGAGGAGCCCGGTGGGCTCCAGACCATAGGGACCCAAAGAGGCATGACTGAGTCCACACGTACACGTGCTGAGCTGTGTGCTTTCTACTTACTTTGTCATTTCATCGCTACAAAATTCCTCTGAGTGGGACTGCCCACCTTTCAAAGTCTTTGGGAGGTGTCTGAGGGGATATCTGAGATGGGATTTCAACCCAGGCAGTCTGATTTCAAAGTCCAGGCTCTGAACATCTCTACAGGCTGCCTTCCACTTCACTGCACTGACCCAGGCAGCAAGTAGATGTGCCTGGAAGCACCAGTTTTAGAACCAGCTCTAGTGTAAATGTCAGCCTGATTTACAGAGTGTCGATGGCTTACGTAGAGACTGTATAAGTGCCCAAGGATGCTTGAAAATCATTTTCCACATGGCGCTCGGTGAGGTATGTGTCAAGAAGCATTGGCACATCTGAAAGAATTCTAGTCTGGGAGATATGGGTTCCAGCCCAGCTCACCATTAACTGGTCTGAGAGTGAAAGTGTTAGTCGTTCAGTTGTGTCCAACTCTGTGCGACCCCATGGAATGAAGCCTGCAAGGCTCTTCTGTCCATGGGATTCTCCAGGCAAGAATACTGGACTAGGTAGCCATTCCCTTCTCCAGGGGACCTTCCTGACCCAGAGATCGAACCGGGGTCTCCTGCATAGCAGGCAGATGTTTTACTGTTTTATAACTGGTCTGCCAGTGGGCCACTTACTTCTCTGGGGCCTCAGATTCCTCACCTGTAAACTGGAAGTTGGGAGGAGGTGGGGGAGAAGCGCTGCTATGTTTTCAGGCCTCTTTATGTGAGTGGGAGACTCAGTGTTTTTTCTCTGCCCTGTGGTTCTTTGCCCCCAGGTCACTCTCATTCACTCTCAGATGGCCCTTGCAGACACAGAGCTCCTGCCCTGTGTCCGGCAGGAAGTGAAAGAGATCCTGCTCAGGAAAGGCGTGCAGCTGCTGCTGAGTACGTGCAAGGCCCCTCCTGCCCGGCCCCTCTCCCTGGCAGAGGCTTGGTCTCTGCCCACAGTCCGAATGAGGGTGGCCGCGCTCAGCCCCAGGCTCCCTGTTCAGTGCCTGTTTAGCCCCAGTGTCCTGCTGGAGATGTGTCTGGGCAGGGTTGAGGCCCTGGTCCTGACAGATTTCCATGTCGTGGAGGCAGCACTGTCCTGGCTGTTGCTTTGGACGGGGTACAGGTGGGACCCATTTGTTGCATGGTTTAAAAATCACATAAAAGATTAGACCTGAATTATGAGATCTCTTTGGTGGAGAGGTGTTTTTGGTTTGTGTTTTGAGGGTGGTGGGACTTCCCTATGACTCAGATGGTAAGGAATCTAGACCCAGGTTCAACCCCTGGGTCAGGAAGATCCTCTGGAGAAGGGAGCGGCAACCCACTCCAGTATTCTTGCCTGGAGAATTCTATGGACAGAGGAAGTCTGGCAGGCTATAGTCCATGGGGTCGCAAAGGGTCAGACATGACTGAGCGACTAACACTTTCACTTTTTGAGGGTGGTGAGGAGCGTGGCTTTTATGCAGAGCAGGAGGGAAGAGACCTACCTAGCATGTTAGGGTGGGGTTCTTGTTCTGAGGGTGTGACCCCCCAGTTCGCTGCCTGGCCCTCTCACCTTTGGCTGGGAGGGTGAGGTGTCTGCTCTGTGAGGGCCCTCCCGGCTCCTGGGCTTCATGGAAGTGGCTGTGCAGCCCTCCTCCGGGCAGCAAGGACAGTGGGCCCCCTCGAATTCCCTTGCCCCTAACGGGGGTGAGCCTGGAGGGCTCATCCTGCCTGGCTGGGCTGGTGGAGCGCACATTCAGGGAGGTGGTTTCTTCAAATAGCTTTTCACAGAACCTCTTGGGAAACGCAACCTCACTCCCCCAAGTTGCTTCTTGGGACCTGCCTCCCCTTGGATCCCTTGGGGCCAGATGTCCCGCTGGTGCTTCTCAGGGCTGCAGAGGGCACTGGTCTCCGGCTGTTAGGCCAGCCCTGGCTTGGCCTCGGCCTTGGAGACACACCTGCCCTCTGCCAGCCTCCTGATCAACGTGCCTCCCCGACAGGCGAGCGGGTGAGCAACCTGGAGGCGCTGCCTGTCAACAAGCATTGCGAGCGCATCCAGGTGCAGACGGACAAAGGCACGGAGGTGGCCACCAACCTGGTGATTGTCTGCAACGGGGTCAAGATCAACAGCGCAGCCTACCGCAGTGCGTTTGGTAAGTGGGCCCCTCTGCAGACTGCCTCTTTTCTCTCCAGCCCCCAGGGCAAGCCCTGCAGGACTCTGCCCCAGGAATCGGCGCTCCGCCCCCCACCCCACCCTATCTCAACAGCTCCTTTGGTGTCTTCTGAATGGTGACATCAAACTTCAAGTTCGGGTCCACTGCTGCTGTGCTTCCCTCAGCTGTTTCGATGGTGATTTAGCTCAAGGTGCCCAAAGTGACCAGACTCTTCCAAAATCGGATCCCGCCCCCTAGTGGTGAGAGATGGAAACAGGTTTCAGAGAGAAAGATTTGCTTTCTGTTCCTTTCCTCTGCAGATGCAGAGGAAATTCCAGGGTCAGGCCTTTCTCTGTCCATAGGTGCTGCTTTCCCCAAATCCTGGTCCAGACATTTGACCACTTGAGCTTGGAACAATCTTGAGGAGTGGGGGCGATAATGAAACCTCTTGTTCTTAAAGCTCAGCATTGACCTGTTGAACTAAAATGGAGATGAGGGAGCTGGACCCATGGCTCCATCTGTGAGCTGGAGACTCAGTGGTTCCTTCTTAGGCCCCACTGTGGGCGTGTCTCCAGGTCCCCATCATATGCTCCCCAGTACCTTTCCTAGATAAGAAGCTCCTGTCGTGTGTCTAGCAGAAAAGAATGATCCAATCCCAGAAAGAAACTAGTCCTGGCTGTGTTTGGGGGTGGGATTGAGGGCTTAAAATGTACAGAGATCCCAGGACTTAACACCTAATGGTCCTAATGTTGTATTTCCAAAGATAAATTGTTTAAAGTCCCTTATAAGGAAAAGTTTATCAGTTATTAAAGTCCTGCATTTGTTTAAAAAATCTGATCCTCATTCAGAAAGAAATCCAAGACTTGCCTAGGTTGTGACTTAATCATCATAAGTGAATTCTTGTTAATCGTGGTAACTTATTAAGACTTGTGTGCTTTGTAAAAAGTGACCCTTTCTGATATGTCTGACCAGTTTCCACCCTGGAATTGTAACCTCCCCTTTGCAGGAAGCGTTCTGAGGTGAGGAGGTCAGGCAGAAATAAACCAGGAGGGAGACTTGCCTCTTGAGGATGCCCTTTTGGAGGGTGGCCGGACCAGCACCACCGCCAGTCCTGGCCGTGTTCAGGTGGCCACTTCCCACAGCAGCTCAGGATCTTGGTTTGGGGCTGGTTCTTCCTGGCAGGTGATCGGCTGGCCAGCAACGGCGCTCTGAGAGTGAACGAGTACCTCCAGGTGGAAGGTTACAGCCACATCTATGCCATCGGAGACTGTGCCGACGTGAGGGAGCCCAAGATGGCCTATCACGCCGGCCTCCATGCCAACGTCGCCGTGGCCAACATTGTCAACTCCATGAAACAGAGACCCCTCAAAACCTACAAGCCAGGTCAGGAAGCCCCACACGCAGCAGTCTTAAGAGAGTTTGGGTTAGATGCGGAGAAGCCTTTGTGGGCTTTAGGATGCCTGAATGCTAGAACACACTCTGAAAGCTGGGGATAGAAACCCGCCCCCACACCCCCAACCCCAACCCAGAGCTCTAGGAAGATATGTCGGGGACTTGGCCACCTTCCTGAAAGCCATATGCATTTCCCCGCCCCGACACTGAAGGCCCCGGGAAGGGTTTGTGCCCAGGGAGTTGCAGGCCCGTGAACAGTGAGCAGGATTCTAGACTGTGTGTTTCTGTTCCACAGGTTCGCTGACGTTCCTCCTGGCCATGGGGAGAAATGACGGCGTGGGCCAGATCAGTGGCTTCTATGTGGGGCGGCTCATGGTCCGGCTGGCCAAGAGCCGGGACCTGCTGGTTTCCACGAGCTGGAAAACCATGAAACAGTCTCCACCCTGACGGGAAAGCCGAGCGAGAGACAGGTACTACCGCTGCCTGGGGATCAGATTTCTTGACAGATGGTACCCACTTGACAAACGCCTAAGGGCAAAAGCTCTTTTCCTGGAGTAACATGTCAGTGAAGTACTGACTGGAAACACAATTTATAGAAAACCAAAAACTGGGAGAAGGAGAGGGATATTGGTGTTAAAAGATACCCCTAAGGAGCTCTTTCTGGGTTTGGAAAGGCGTTCTTGCCCTCATGCTGGCTGAAGGGTTCACTTGTTCCTGGGAAGGGCATAGCCTGCCTTCTCAAACCCAGCCTTCTCTTGGATGTGTGTGTGTCTGCGTGCACGTGGTTATGTGGCATTCAGAGCTCTGAGTAGGGGAGAGAGCTCCCTCTCCTGGTGGTAGGAAGCATCTCCCTGTCTGTAAGGGCAGGAAGGAGGGCCTGTACAATGAGAGCAGCTAAGGAAAAGGGGCTGGGATGGAGAGATGGCCTGCATCCAGGCCTCTCCCATCACACTGGGGCTGGGGAAGCCTATCCATCTTGCAACACTCAGGTTAATAGGAGCCTGATTTTTAAACTCTTAGCCCATACCATCTTTATTCTTCATGAAACATACATTTCTATTTTTAGATCCTGATTATATACAGGAAGCATTAGATGAAATTTCCCTCCTGGTTAGTCCATTCTACCAGAGAGCGAGTTTTTACAGACCTAAAGGGTAAAGACAGACGCCTGGTCTGCCAGCTGCTGGGGGTGTTTTAAGGAAAAGCACCCAAGTTAGCGTGACCATTTTCATGGGTTGCAGTCTGGCTCACCTTCATGGAATAGATTGGGGTTCAGCAGGGGAATCCCTGCATGCTTCCAGGCTAGCGTCATGGGCAAATTTGTAAGTGACAAATCTCTAGCTGATGCTGGGGCAGGGGTACCCTGTGGGAACCGTTGTGGTTTTGTTCCTCTGATTTCCTGACCAACCCCAATGTCACTTATTTGGAGGCTCAGCCTTGTAGCAATAACGCCTGCCACCAATGATGTTAAGGTATAAAAAATAAAAAGTTGACTTCTCTATTAGAGAGGACTTCTAATCAGGACAAGCCTATTTGGGACCCCAAGCCTAAGGCAGAAGTGGCTGATGAGTTCATCTGAATAAATTCAGGCCTTGCCCTGGCCCACCCTGTCTCTCCCTGCCTACATTTAATGGTAACCTCGGGGTACTTGGCCAGAATTCTTAGGATACCAGCCTCACTGGAGTCTTGTGGTCCATCCCGTCTGGGCAGTGGCCCAGGTCTGTTCCATGCTGTTGCCTATGCCTAAGAGAGACTGTGCCTCTCTCCCAAAGGATGGCCACCCCATGGAGGCTTCACCAGGCCTCCATTCCTGCGGACCACAACCAACCAGGCTCCCTTCCTGCAAGCGGGACCTGCTGCCTGAGAAACACAAGCCATTGCATGCCATCTGCCCTGGGGCCTGGCATGGTGGGAGCCTCTGTCCTGTAGGGACAGGCCTTGTTTTATTTATAACATTCTAGAAGTGTCCATCCAATGGGGACACAGTTCTCCAAACTGAGGACAATGTCGCAATAAAAGATTATATTGTAAGAAAGACACTGGATCTTTTTTTTTTTCTTTTCATTTTCTTTAAAAAACAGAACAAAACAAAAAAAGCCTGAAGCAAAATCTTTTTAAGAGTAGTTACAGATATTATAGGGTTAAAGGTGGGGGCACTAAAACAGAAAAGAAAAGCACCAGTGAGATGCCTTTCTAATTTTCTTCTCTCCCATCACTGAATACAGACAGCCAACAAAGCCCAAGTCACTTTTCTTTCGCCCTCTTCCCTTGCAAAAAAAGGAGAAACAGAAGATTTTAAGAATTTTGAAAGGATTTTGTGTGTGTGTAAAAGTCAATGCTATAAATCTAAACAAAGTCTGTTTTTTTTTAAAAAAGTTCTAAAACAACAGGAAGAAAACACATAGAAAGAAAACCCTGGTGGAGACCTGGTTAATTACGACTGAGGCTCTTTTTTAACGAGAATATAAAATAATAGAAATGCAGAGGGCTCTTCCCGCGGGTAGGGCCTGCTCCTGCAGCTCCTGCTCCCTGCTTCCCTTTCAGCTGCCCTCCGCTCCCCTGCCGTCACCCTTCCTCTCTCCTTTTAAAAATAAAACCCCGCTCCTGTCACTCTGATCCTCCTGATTCCCGTTGGTGTGTGTGGTGGCCGCCTGTGGGTGCAGGGCAGCTACTTGGCGTCAAGCTTGGCCATCTCCTGTACGTAGATGCCGATGCTCTCGCTGTCGAAGAGGAGGAAGTAGACGTTCTTCAGTGAGGATGCACTCGAGTCGTCAAAGTGGGCCGAGATGGCTTTGAGGGTCACCTGGGCTGCCGTCTGTTTGGGGAAGCAGTTTCTGTGCCAAAGGGAAAGAGGGGCCAACGTCACTTTGGTCCTGGGGCCCATGAAGGAACTCTGCTCTCAGCCTGGGGTGGGGGCAACGTGGTTCCTTCTTATCTTGGCACCAGGCCCTTGTTCCTGTCACTCAAGGTCTGACTGTGTACAGGGGGGTCCACACCCCAGCAGAGGGACAGCCTGGGAAGGAGACAGGCAGGGGTCAGTGTCCCTGCTTTACAGGTACCACATTGGCTCAGAGAGGCACCATGGTTTTAGGGCTGGCTGGTGAGGAGCCCCGGGCTTGAATCTGTGTGGCTTGACTCAAGTCCGGCTTAGCTTTAAAAAATACCAACTCAGTATTTAAAATACCTGATCTTGCAGAAAGCCTATATAGTTTTTATTAGCTCCCTCAAAACTGGTTTCTATGCTAAACGGATTGTTTATTAAAGGGCACAAATGTATGCTCAAAAGAGGCACATCCTCATTAATTCCTGTCTCACACATTTCACCGTCCTCTCACTAACCCACGTGGATGTCCCAATGTAACTTCAGCAGTGACGATTTTGGGCAGGGCCCCAAGCCCCAGGATGCCACAGGAGAGCTGTCTGCCAGGGACCCAACCATTGTGGTGACACCCTGGCCCCCTTGGGTGGGTCTGGAATGGGCTGGCCTAATAAGAATTCGTCTTGGTCAGCTGTCCTATCCCAGCCCAGGACATCCTGGCGAGTGGTCTCAGTTGTATGCAGAGAATTCCATCCGTAGCGCCTCTGGGCCAGACTGTGGAGACCCAGCACTGCCCGCTTAGGTTGGGATAGAATTGTGGCAGGAAGCTAAGCCTCATTCCTTCCCTCTCCGCCTTCCGGTGTGACTCTGCTGTAACATCTTCAGACTGTAAATCGTATCTTTGCTATGGAGGACTCTCTCGCGAGAGGGTGTTCAAAATTAAAGCAATAACTCCCTCTGGCTGTGAGTGTGAGGGGAGAGGCCATGCTACATGTGAGGACAGACAGCCTCATTATTTACCTGAAATATTGCTCCTGCACCCAGTTGGGGTCCGTGGCAGAGACAGCAATCATTTCTCCAACCCCTAAAAGCAAGCTCTTGCTGAGGACCTTTCACTTCTCCAGCCTCTGCCGCAGGGCTCGCCCAGGGCCAGAGCAGCATGGGATTCCCCTGGGGATTCTGAGATCTGCATCCTAACTGTGGGCTCCATGCTGCTGGTCAGTGGACCACGCTTTGAGAAGCAAGCGCTTTCGAGCCTGGTGGTTCCCATTCTGTGTTCTAGCCAGGGACAGCTGGTGGGCCCATGGACTTTGAACCCGGCTCTCAAAAAGGAACTCTGCCTCCTGTTCCTCCTGGAAGCTACCTTTCTCTGTGTGTTTCGAATGATGGAAACTGGGTTTCTCCCTCTGTCGCCTGGTCAAAGTGCTTGGCTGCCACTGGCATTCCTTGGTTATGGCCTCTGGGATGGCCAAGCTGGATGTGACCAAGTGGGGGCGCAGCTGGTTCCCGGGGAGAAGGCTGGATGAACTGACCCAGCATCCCTGCCTCCCGCCCAGAAGAGAACATCTTACCTGCCGCTGGGGAAGGGCGGGAACGCCACCGACTTCAGCTTCTTGTCCTCTGCTGCCGAGAGGCAATTTTTGATGGTCTCTTCAAGCTGTTCTTCACATTTGTCAGAGCCCCACTGAGGGATGTGACAGTGGATGACAAATTTGGCTGCAAGTCCGCTCGACTGGCTGACGGCGGCTGGGACATGAGAGAGAAATGCTGCAGGTTATTGCCTGTGTCTTCACCTTAAGCCAGGGGGTTAGGCTGAATCTCCTGTGTCCTCCTTAGGAGCGGAAGAGCCGTGTCAGAATTGCTTTTGACAGTTGGCACAAGCTTCAGGTAAACAGTGAAAACAGATGTGACAGCATATCACAGATATTCACATGGTCTGCCTTCCGGCCTCCTAATCAAAGGTATGGGGCTTCCCAGGTAGTATGGGTGCAGTGGTAGAGAACCAGCCTGCTAATGCAGGAGACGTGGGTTCAACCCCTAAGTTGGGAAGATCCTCTGGAGGAGGAAATGGCAACCCACTCCAGTATTCTTGCCTGGAAAATCCCATGGACAGAGGAGCCTGGCAGGCTACAGTCCATGAGGTCGTGAAGAGGTGTACCTGAGTGGGCACGCGTGTACACACACAATCAAAGGTAGACAGTGGACTCGTCTCTGACTCCTGGAGCCTGTGAACGATAACTTCTGTGGAAAAAGGGACTTAGCTGATGTAATTAAGCGAAGGACAGTGAGATGGGAAGGTTATCCGGGACTCTCCGGTTGAGCCCTAAGTGTATCACACAGGTCTTGATAAGAGGGAGGCTGAGAGGTCAAAGGTAGGAGAAGGCACTGTAACAATGGAGCAGGGGTGGGAGTGATGTGTCCAGGAGCCAAGGCATGCAGGAGACTAGAAGCTGGAGTGGGCTTCCCAGGTGGCAAGAGTGGTAAAGAACCTGCCTGCCAATAAATGCTGGTTCGATTCCTGTGTTAGGTAGATTCCTTGGAGGAGGGCATGGCAACCCACTCCAGTATTCTTGCCTGGAGAATCCCATGGACAGAGGAGCCTGGCGGGCTACAGTCCATGGGGTCACAAAGAGTTGGACATGACTGAAATAACTTAGCACAAACAGAAGCTGGAACAGGCAAGGAACAGCTGCTTTAAGAAGGAACCAGCCCCCAGCACCTTGATTTTAGTTTCTTAAGACTCATTGCGGCCTTCTGATGTCCAGAGTGCTAAGACAATACATTCTGTTGTTTGATGCTACCAAGTTTGTGCTAATTTTGCAGGTCTGTAATAGTTTCTAGTGATAGGAAACTAATACAACGGCTTTTTAAAAGTGGACAAGCCCTCTTTCCTCTCCCCGTCTGAGATCCTGACTTGGTAGGTCTGATGCAGGCCTGTGTTTGGTGATTTGCGGACCCTCCATAAATTGAGAATCACTCTACTATGTTGTACACCTCCTTGGACAGGGACTGTCTTTTGATCTTCTCTGTATACCTGAGGAGTCTGCAGGGAGCAGGTGTTCACAACAAGTTGTGAAGTTAGATTACGCCTGCTTGGTTTCATAATTTCAGTTCATACTCCCTATTTTTATTTTTTACTCCCCCAAACCTCTTTCCTGTCAGTGCCAGACCTGAGAGTGAGGAGTTCTAGGTAAGTCCCTGTAGCCGTTGATCTCCAAAGGAGTGGCTGGGTCTGATCCACTGGCCACTCTCTGGCCCCTTGGGGGTGTCTGGGGTCTGATCCACTGGCCACCCTCTGGCCCCTTGGGGGCATCCGGGGCTGCAGCCACCTGCTGCTCACCTCTGAGCCAGCCACCTTGTGGAGCTGGGGCTCTGTGCCCCTCAAGGAACCAGATTTAGCGAATGTCCTCCACCCTCCTGCAGTGGCCAGGCTCTGGGAGACTGGGGGCCTTCGGGCAGGTCACGCTGCTATTGGCAGCGTTTCTAACAAATATATGTCTGCCACATTCCAGGGCAGCGTGTGGGGTTGGTTTGAAAGACTTATTTGGAATGTATGATGCCCACCCAGTACACGAGCTGTGTTTCCTAGCGATGTCCATCCACAGTGCTGAAGAGGCTGTACCTGCACAAGCCAGGGTGGGTGGCGACAAATGCAAGAGGGGGGTCCCCGCCTGTCGGCTCTGGCTGTGAATGCCCTGCCTTCCCAGTGCCCAGCTGGTGCTAAGTGTCTGATTAGTGAATGAGTGAGTTAAGGAATCAGTCGATGTAAATACTGAGGCAGTGGCGGGCGTGACTGGTTGACTCTCCTACCATGTACATTTGTACACCAGAAGCAGACTGTTCCCACTGGCCTTATGGTTCAAGGGAACCCAGTATCATGGGTTCCTGCTTGGGGCAACTTCCCTGTGGCCCTCACTGTTCTCATATGCTGGGGAGATCCTAGCTCCTTATAAACCAGGTGGATTTATTTCATATATGTTTAAAATATGATCATGTTACCAGCTGAATGATACTCTTTTTAATGTTGAAAGTCATTTTAAGTAAGAGAAATGTACCCCTAATGGTAGTGTTAATTGAAACAAGAAATGTGTTAAGTTAATCAAGAAAAAATGGCATGCCTTCTCATCCCCTCTGACACTGCTTACCCTACGTTTTTTGTTGTTGTTGTTTCTTTCTCTGGTGTGTTTTTGGTCCGTGCTACACGGCGTGTGGGATCTTAGTTCCCCCACCAGGGATGGAACCGAGGCTCCCTGCAGTGGGGACCGCCAGAGAAGTCCCTACAGTAGGTTTTGGTAGCAGGTCAGCCTAAAACAAGGCATTTTCATGGCAACTGAAAATGGAAACCTCCGCTTGTAGTTGTAACGATTTAGTGTTCTCTAGAGGCGCCAAGGTGAAGGTCAAGGGATCCTGGGGCTTGGGACACTGATATTTGGTAGAAGCATCTACTAATACTCTTTATGTGAGGTGAGGTGATGAGTCACCTTCCCTTGCTGAGGACCACGCTCTGAGATGGCAGAGTGGCTGCAAGAAGCCTCTAGAACCTTCCTTCGGGGAGCCCAGCACCTTTTCAGAATCACCACCGTCAGGTGGATGGCAGGGTGGCCCCTGGTCCTGCTGGGAGGCCTGCTGCTACAGCGAATCCTTGCTCTCCATGACTGTGCTTTCCCTCCTGCCTCAGTTTCCTGCAGCAGCCCCTCCTTCTGCTGTGCACCCAGGCCCAGTGTTCTTCTCTCTGCTGCCACTTGGCCCTGGCTCCTACAAACCATTTTTGTCCTCAGTTTTCATCAGCTGCTTACCAGTGACCTTGCCGGAGCCCCGGGTCCAACAGGCGCCCATCAGAGCCGTCGCTCACGCCCAAAGCCAGCTCCCCCTTCTCTGCCTCTGTCGCTGGCGCCGCCTGTTGGTTTCCTCTGACTTGCCTCACTCCAGGCCTGTCTGCTTCACGTCCACCACCATGACCCACCCCTCTCCCATCCAGCTTCCCAGCTGGAATCTGGACGCTCTTATAATCGCTGTGGGCTTGGACCAAGATGAGTTCCTCCATAGGGAAGGAGCATTTGCTTCTGTGTCACCTGGGGACACTACCCTACCCAGGTCACGTCTCACTAACTTTCCCAACTGAGGTTTTGGGGCCACAGTGCAAATCCACAGGAGTACCAGCATGTGGTACTCCTCCCTAGTGAGGCTTTTCCCCATTGGTCTATCCAATGCCAAGGTCAAGACAGGTACTGGCTGCCCTTTCTGAATGGGTGGGTCCATGTTTTGCTTTGCGTTAAAGTGAAGGTGCCCAGGCTTTGTGTGGGGTCTCCTACTGGACACTCCATCTTGGAAATGTATTCTTTCTTACAATAAGGACATATCTTAACAAGTGATGGTGTTTTGAAACTGAATGAAATCTCCCCTTCTCCAGATGCACCCACACAGACCCTCCTTCCCAGGGAGATAACTGCTGTTTGGCTCCGGGGCCATGAATACTTGGACCTCACAGATGTGTCTGCTTTCTTAGCTCATGCTTGTTTCCTGCAGCCCTCTCCATCCTTCTGGATTCATTTCTGTTTCTCCCTGTGAGGCTTCTGTGGTCCTCTGATTCTCAGCTTTTGCTATCTGAAATTCCACACCTTTTACCCTCCCTGTTGAGTAACAAATAACATGTGAACTTCTTAGTGCAGTTTTCCCCCTTGGTGCTTTGAAGACACTTCTGTCTCCAAGCGTCTATTGTTGCTGACAAGTCTGCGGGCAGGAGAACCATCTTTACAAATGCCCTGCCTTTCTGTAGGCTGCTTTTCAGATTTCTCTTGATTTTTGGAAATGCCACCATGACAGGCCAGGTTTTGGATTTATTTTGATTTTTTAAATATACTCAATGTTTTTAACCTGAGGACTCAAGGGTTTCATTCTGGAAAATTCTCAGTCAAGATCTTTTTTCTTTTAAATTGAGGTATAGTTGGTTTATAACATACTAGTTTCAGGTGTACAACATAGTCCTTTAGAATTTTTGTAGATTATACTTCATTTAACATTATGATAAAATACTGGCTATATTAGCTGTAGCCCCTGCACTGTACACTATATCCTTATAGTTTATTTATTTCACACATAGTAGTTTGTAACTCCTCATCTTTTTATTAATTATTATTATTAATTTTCTAAACTTTTTGGCCTGTGACACAAGATCCTAGTTCCCTGACCAGAGATTGAACCTGTGTCCCTTCATCTTTTTACATACTGCTTCTCTATTTCCTACCCCTGGAACTGTTTAGAAGCATGTTGGAGGCTCTCATCTTATGTAGAGAAGCTATTTTTCTCTCCTTCTCATCCTATCAGGCAGTTTGCAGGTGCTTCTCCAAGACGCCCAGTTAGGATCCTCTCTTACATGGACGATTCAAGGGAAGGGGTAGATGCAGGCACTCAGCCGGTGGGTGACATGGCCCTGGGCTTGGGTGAGGGGCTCTCTGCTCCCTTCTGCTACTCTAGAAAACGGATTCCTCACGAGCCAGAGCCCAAGGTGTCGGTCAGAACCTTGGCTTCTTGTAAGGGCTGGGAGTTTCATCCAGCCCTTTGTCTCAGCAGGGAGTCTGGCTCGCGTCCCTTCCAAGTGTGAGCTGACTGTAGTTCCATCAGCAGGTAGGAGGTGACCTCCTGATATCTCTGCATATTACCAGAACTGCAGCCCAGCTCCCACGCCCCCTCGCTGCTGCTGATTGCAGCTCTCCTATCTCTGTCTACATGGATGCTTATGTTTTATGTCAGTGTGCCTCTGTCTTAAATTTTCTTTTTTAATTTTTGCTTAGTTTTGGCTGTGCTGGGTGTTTGTTGCTGTGCGAGGGCTTTCTCTAGTTGTGGTGAGCAAGGGCTACGCTTCCTCGTGGTGCACATGCTTCTCAGCGCAGTGGCTTCTCTTGTTGAGGTGCCCAGGCTCAGCAGCTGCAGCGCCAGGGCTTCGTTGCTCCACAGCATGTGGGATCCTCCCGGACCGGGGGTTGAACCCCTGCCTCTTGCACTGGAGGCAGATTCTTAGCCACTGGACTACCAGGGAAGTCCAACGTCTTAAAATTTTAAAAAAGGAAATTCTATCTATCATCGTATGACGAGTGGTATGTGCAGACTGTAAAGTGAGGACACACGTTCTTTCTTGATCAGTAGCCCTATAATTTTTCTTGCAATCAAATCTGATCATGACATTCCAGATTCTATTTTCAAAGGCACCTCTCTTAGTCTATATAGAGTCAAATCCAGACATTAGCACAGCGTGAGGGCCAGGCCCACTTCTGGCTGCTGTTCATCTCCTCCCTGCCAGCTCCTGACCTTGCCTTCTCACACACTATGTCCTTACTGCCCACAATGTCCTTGCCCCAAGCAGATCTCGCATCCTCACTGGTACTTCCCCAACTCCCCAAGCAGAGAGTATGGCTCCCTCTCTGTGCCCCACTCATGTGTCTGTCTCTCCTTATTGACCGTCCAGTGCTAGAGGACAGGAGTGGGTTTTCTTTGTCCTTGGAGCCCTGCTCCAGGGCAGCACTTGGCACCAGCTAGATGTCCCTGGAGGTAGGTGTGTGAACATGGATCTGAAGTCAGACTCACTTGTCAAAAAGTTACCTTTGAAAGTAAGTGTTCAAACAAACAAACACCTGTGCCCAGGTGTTCAGAGGAACTCTATTCATGGGAGCCAAAGGTGGAAATACCCCAAGTGATGAATGGATAAACAAATGAAATAGTATTCAGCCCTAAAAAGGAATGAAGCTCTGATACAAGTTACAGTATGGATGAGCCTCGAAACATTTTAAGTGAAAGAAGCCAGACACAAAAGATCACATATTATACGATTCAGTTTATATAAAATATCCAGAAGAGGCAAATCTATAGAAAGAGAAGGCGAACAGGTGGTTGTCAGGAGCTAGGGGAGGGGCGTGACTATTTAATCCATGTGGAGTTTCTACAGAAGGTGATAAAAAGTTCTGGGAACTAGGTAGCGGTGACAGAGAAGCAACACCGAGTATACTTAATGCCACCGCACTGGACAGGTTTAAAGGTCAAATGGTAAATTTTGTCATGCATTTTCCGCACACACAGAAAGTTACCCAAGCGCTCTAGACCATTTTTGGGTGAGCTAATGATGCAAATTGGCCCGAACTATCTAGACACTCTACAGTCCCCATGGTGTACGACATGATCTGTGTGGGCCTGCTCAAATTATCTGAGAGATGCTAAAATACCTTCCTGATTGGTTGTAGCCTGTTTTGCTCTGTGAACTGAATGTGTGTGAAGCATGTCCTGCTAGAGGGGAAGGTGGCTGGGGACGTGACCCCATTCCACACTTACCTTCAGCTACTTCCAAAGGGCCCTGGGACTTGCGAAGCTCCTTTACTGTTTCCAAGAACTCCTTGCCCCCAGCCTTTTCCAAGGCCTTACCTGTGAAGGACAATAGTGGAAAGCCATTGTGGTTGCCCTTTGCAAAGCCATTAATTTACACTGGTTGACAGTTTTACTAGGGCTTTAAAAAGTGATTAGAAGGTAGGAATCAATTTTTGCAATTAAATCCTGGTTACTGGGTTTCCCTGGTAGTCCAGCACTTAAGAATCTGCCTGCCAAAGCCGGGGACAAGGGTTCAATCCCTGGTTCCGGAAGATCCCACATGCTGCATGACAACTAAACCCACGAGCCACAGTGGCTGAGCCAGTGCTTTAGAGCTGGTGAGCCGCAACTGCTAGGACCTGTGCTCTGTAACAAAAGAGCCACTGCAGTGAGAACTCCACGAGCCCCAGCTAGAGAGCAGCCACCACTCTCTGAAAGCAGAGAAAGCTCTCATGCAGCAACAAAGCCCTAGAACAGCCAAAAATAAATAAACCTTAAAAATTAAAAGATTAAATCCTGGTTGCCAGTGATCACTGGTGGCAGGGGTCCCTGTGCTTCTATCCAACAGTACTTAGATTCTGGCAAACTTTTTTTTTTAAGAATTATTTAATATTTTACTTACTATTGCTTCTAATGTATCATAGGAATTATTTCCCAAAAATGTTAATCACAGCTGGATTGAAAGAATATTTGGGAAATACAGTAATGTTGTTTCCATAACTGTGCCACATTTTAAGTCTCCTGGAGAGTCAAAGGGGTTTGCCTTTGTGGAATGTGAAGCAAAAGCACAAGGAGCAGAAGCTACTGAGGTAGGTCTAGGACCTTTAGTCAGAACAGGTAAGAGGAAAAGAAGCTGCTCTGAAGATGCAGAATGCCTCACTCCCAAACTAGAAATTTTAAAAATGGCCCAGAAAGACAACAGTAAAAAAGAAGCCTCAGAAGTTTGCAAAGAGGGAATTCCGTGGTAGTCCCATGGTTAGGGCTTGGCACTTTCACTGCCGGGGCCCGTGGTGTGGCCAAAAAAAAAATGTCTGCAAAGAAAACAAAGGTATTTATAACTTTAAGGTTTAGGATTAGATAAATAAGATTTTCTTTTTTTCAATTTATGTCTTTATTTCTTAACTTGATATTTCATCTAGATAAGAAGTCTCCACTGTAGAGGAAAAGGATACTGGAGATATAAAAGACTGATCCCTCTTGAAAGCAAAAACGAAGCATAAGAAAAAACAGAAGGAGAGGCATAAAATGGGAGAAGAAGTTATACCATTATGAGTACTATTAAAGTAAGTCAGTGGTACAAGTTATATTGTTGGTAATTGACACAAACTCTTCAAAGGACCTTTTTAGGGGTTGATTTGTTCATAAAGCAGTCTCAATGACATGAACTCTTAATGATCTTTTTAAAAAATTAAGGACTCAGAACCTCCACTGGGTTTGGGATCTGACCTTGAGTTTTTGTCCCAATTCTAGTGTTTTTTTTTTTTTTTCCTATTCTACTATCACCCACCACTTAAAAAATAGAGCTATCTTTATTGTTTTCCTGATATAATAATGCAAATACTGTAGAAATGAAAAAGAATGTAAAATTTTAAAAGATAAATTTATTTTGTTTGTGAGAAGCTAGGACACACTTAGAGTGGAAGTGTTAATTGCCCAGTTGTGCCTGATTCTTTGTGACACCATGGACCGTAGCCCGCCAGGCTCCTCGGTTCATGGAATTCTCCTGGCAGGAATCCTGGAGTGGGTTGCCACTCCCTTCTCCAGGGGATCTTCCCAACTCAGGATCAAACCAGGGTCCCCTGAGCGGCAGGGGTTCTTTACCAACTGAGCCACTAGGGCTCACTTAAGGCAGAGCTCAAGATTAGGGCCACCAGGGGGAGGCTTTCCAAACGCAGTGAGTCCAGGGCGGTTGGTAGAGCCTGGGCTGGGTTTGAGGAGTGGAGGAGTTTTCACCATCGCTATGTGCAAGAGAAATCCTGTTTCTCTGTAATATTAGTTTTTGTTGTGTTTTGTGTTTTCCCTCACCCAGGGCTATTGTATCTCCATTTCAGCAAAGCAAGTGGCCTCTGATGCCAAGGGGGACACACAGGTGAGCCTGGCAGCCTGGGGCCCCTGGTGCTGCCATCCAGGGCTGAGCTTCTACTATCCGCCCCAAATCAGCTACCTCAGGAGCAAGCCCTGTATCCCAGGAAGAAAACCCTTTCTTCACTCATTTCTGTCTTGTGAAAATGGGTGAGATGGTGGCCATTTAGTTGCCATCTTATTACTTCTAGTGTCTGGAAGCTTCCTTCCCAGGCTCCTCCACCTAGCCTGGTACCACTGGTGGGACAGGTGGCAATCCTCTGGTGAAATAATTCAGTGTATTGCCTTACAGACAGCCTAACTTGTTCCAGATATCAATTTCCTCTTTACCAGTGGTGTTCTCAATACTGCAGCTTAAAATACATGTACAGGTTTACCCAAAACAAGCACAACAATATTTAGAGTAACACTACTCGTTATAGCCCACACTGGAAACGGCCCCAGTGCCACCAGGGGTACGCTGGATCAACAAACTGTTATATTCCTACAACAGAACACTGCATGGTAAAGAAAATGAATGAACTACAACCATGCTCAACAACATGCGTGGATTTCACAAAGTTGAGCTAAAGGGCCAGACACGAAAGGAGACAGACTGCATGACTTATATAAACCTAAAACAGATGAGACCCCTCTATGCTATTAGAAGACAGGATAGTGATAGGGACTTCCCTGGTGGCCCAATGGTTAAGACTGTGCTTCCGCTGTAGGGGGCATGGGTTCAATCCCTGGTGGGGGAACTAAGATCCTGCATGCCATACAGTGCAGCCACAGGAAAACCCCCCCCAAAACAGAGGACATCACAGTGGTTACCCTCAGAGAGAATGGTCCTGGGATGAGGGATGAAGGGGCCCTGTGGGGTGCTGGCAAGGTTCTGTTTCATGATCACGATGCTGGTGACACAGTTTTGTTCATCAAGCTGTGCACTAATGATCTGGTTTTGTATAACACTTCAATAAAAATTTCAAAAATATATGTGTATTAAAAAAATTTGTTTTTTATCCTTGGGTCAAACCTGGGTCTCCTGCATTGCAGGCAGATTCTTTACCATCTGAGGCCCCAGGAAGTCCCAATACTTTGATGCTGTTCAGTAAAACAAAAAGGCAGAGTTTGATTGACAGGGTCTGCCAAGGAGAGGCTATCCAGCTGACAGAGACTGGCTTCACAAGAACTTGCCAGAACAGTGGGTATTCTAAGGCACTTCTCCTGAAGTCTCAGAACCTTACCTATATCTTCCTTGAGGTCAATTTCGGCTGTGGTTGGGTGGACGATGCCCTCCACTCTCATGGAGCCAATATGGCTGATGTCACTCTGGGTCAAGGACAGCTGCATTGGGAAGAGAAGATGGAGAGTTGGGCGAGATAAGTCCAGTGGAAAACCTTCCATCTGTGCATTCTTTCACTGACTGCCAACAAAGGGCTCCACATGGAGCAACCATCTCAAGTTTCCAGGGTATGTGGTTTTCAGAGCTCAGTGGATTTGATGTTCACCCTGAGGTTAGCAGCATGCAACAAATCTGCCTCCCTTTCCAGGAACAGGAATGGACCTCCCTTCCTTTTCTTCTCCCTATAGATTATGCCCTCATTTCTCATCTGGGTGGTCTTGGTGTTTGACGTTGTAGTTTCTGAGTAGCTCCTGCAAGAAGCTACTCAGTTCCTGGCATTCTTTTCAGAGCAGCACAGACCTCTGCAGGCAGGGACGCAAAGCCCACCACTTCTGAGGGAGAGAAGTGACGAGCTCTGGGATTCTGACCTGCCTACGTATGGCCACTTTGTCTTTTGGGGACCCTGGAGCCACACTTGTGAAATGCTGCCCTAGGGGTGTGAACTGAGTGGAATGGAAACCATTCTCCATCATCTCCCCACCTGAGCAAGAACTTCTTGCTCCCCTATTGAAGTGAGAGAAAGTGAATCATCTCATAACCATGGACAGCCCCTAGAGTGGACATAACTTCCACCTCTTTGCTCCCTTGCTTTCCTCAGTAATAAATTAGGAATCCACCACTTTGATGCGCTTCTCAAAACGTGCTCTTGCCAATGGCTTCAAAAGAGGTTCTACCTCTGTCAGGCTGCAAACATTTGCTACCCGAGATAATGATTAACTGACTCCTTCCACACGTGTCTTATTGCAGCCCCAGTTGACTTAGTAGATAAATTGTCTGTTATGCTTGTGGGAATGAATTATCTGCATGTTTGGCGGGGGCTGCTGTTGTGCTGCTGAAAACTGTTCAAATGTATAACCCAGTTTATTTTCTTTCTGCAGCCTAGAAAGGCAAGCAGACTGAATTATTGGCAAATAATTCACTTCTAACACCAGGGATATTCGAGGAACATATCTTTCTATTTTCTTTCTATGATAAGTTACATCAAACCATGTAAAGCAGCCTCCCAAAGGCTGGTGGAGAAAGTTAGCTATGGGTGTTTTCGGTGAGCACAGGAATAACTGGGACATGGGGAGCAGAAGGATACTGAGCAGAAAGATCCACTGGCTGCCCAATGTCAGCACAAACAATTCTCAGCACTAAAGAGGTTGTTTATCCTCACAATGCAGATGCTGCCATAGCTTTCTAGTTTAAAAACAAATATAAGACCAGCGTGAAAGTTGTATCAGGGAAAGAATGGCTGAAGGTGGCATCATTGCTTGCAAACAGTAGGTTATAAAAAAGCAGTAGTGCTTTATGACAGCACATTACAACTTTCCTTATTACCTTCTGCCCTAGAACAAGGCTCTTAGAAGACAGGATAGTGAATCCATCCCCTGGCCCGTCTTCAGAGGTGGAATTTGAAGTCCCTTCTTTATCGCTGTCCTTTGGTTTGGACTGTTGGTAGAAACCCAGGACAGATGAGAAATCATCCAGAAAAAGCCCAAAGTAGCTTTTAAGTCTTTCCCTTGGTTACCACCCCGTTGGATATAAAAGGTCAGGTGTTAGGTTCTACTGTTTTTGATAGAGGGAAGCAAGGGATACCACTATGGGAAAAAAAGGATACTGCAAAAAATAAAATGTATTTAAGGGATAAGTGCATAAGTGCACCCACAGTCCTTACTCAAACGTGGACAGAGGTATTATTCTTGCTCTTTTATCAACATCTGCACCTTATGGAGGCTGGGGTCATTCATAGTACACTGTTCAATCTCCCTTCTCCCCAGGACTCCCTGGGGCACAGCGGCCAAGAAATGAACTCTTTTGTCATCTTTTTAGTCATCACGGAGGTCCGAGGAATGAAAACTTGAAACCCCCGGAGCAGTGTTGTCCAACAGAACTTCCTTCCCTCGTGGAAATGTTCTACCTTTGTGCTGCTCGGTACTGTCAAGCGTGTGAAATGTGGCTGGAGCAACCAAGGAACTGAGTTTTATTTCATTTTAATTAATTAAAATTGCCATATGTACTGTACTACAGTACAGCTAGTAGTTGCTGTACTGGGCAGCATATGAAAAATATAATTCCACAAATGGTATCTCTGAGTTATAGCTACTTAGCATATCAGGTTATCCAAACACCTGAAATGCCAGTGGCTGAACTCGGATGACTCTCTGTGGAAGGCTAGAGATGTGTCAGTATGCCACATGGGGGAGGTGGGAAGCAGTGTTCCAGGCCAGCATCTCTCACTGAAGATTTTGGTGGGGGCAGTGGAGGGGGTCTGCATGATTATTTGGTGCTGCTGCTGCTGCTAAGTTGCTTCAGTCGTGTCCAACTCTTTGCAGTGCCATAGATGGCAGCCCACCAGGCTCCCCCGTCCCTGGGATTCTCCAGGCAAGAACACTGGAGTGGGTTGCCATTTCCTTCTCCAATGCATGGAAGTGAAAACTGAAAGTGAAGTCGCTCAGTCGTGTCCGACTCTTAGCGACCCCATGGACTGCAGCCCACCAGGCTCCTCTGTCCATGGATTTTCCAGGCAAAAGTACTGGAGTGGGTTGCCATTGCCTTCTCTGAGCTGGTATCAAAGACTCTTTATTTTATTTTATTTTTTTAAGATTTTTTGGATATAGCTAATTTTTAAATTCTTTATTGGATTTGTTACAATATTGCTTCTGCTTTTATGTTTTGGTTTTTTGGCTTCCGGGCATGTGGGATCTTAGCTTCCCCGCCAGGGACAGGTTGAACCCACACCCCCCTGCAGTGGAAGGTGAAATCTTAACCACTGGGCCGCCAAGAAGTCCCCCCTTTATTCTTTTTCACAGACATTCCTATCATTTCTTCCCGCCACCACCCTGGTACCAAGCTGATGCAAGTCCCCAGTCCTTTGGGGATGCTGGCCACAACCTCCTCTTTGGATGGTTCAACTTCCCTCCTGTTCTGCGAGTGTCTGGGGCTTACAGATACCACAAGGCTTACCTTTTTGGATGTCCGTGGTTTGGCAGCCTTCGATTTCTTTCCACCCTTCTTTCCCGACGTGGCCTTCCTTCCTCTTTTCTCTGGGGGAGGGGAGAGGATAGTTTCTGACTTGCCTTTGGTCCCTCGCTTTTTGGCCAGCAGTTCAGGGTGGATTCTGGGCAGGACGCCTCCGCTGGCGATGGTCACTCCTTTTAGCAGCTGAAGGGAGACAATGTGTGAGTTCAGACAGCAAAGGGCACATTGGTTCTGGATTTAAAATGATTCTAACTGTTGGCAAAGCAAGTGTTAAATCTGGCCTCTGCTTTCCAAAGAAACTGCATGATACATGATTTAACTGGTTTTCCCTGTCTCACAGGTTGGGCTTTTCTCTGTAGGTATCAAGGCAATCCACAATTTTGTATGGGAAACAAAACAAGCAAAGTGTAATGAAACCATAGACAGGGTGGAACCAGGGATGTTGCCCAGAGCTCGGAAATTCCAGACATAACCGAGGATAAAGAACTTCAGACATAGGAGCACAGCTTGACAAAGTGGGGTTCAAAGGTTAATGCAAGGGCTAGACTCAGTTAACAGCCTTCCTCACTCCTTTGATCATGCATTCCATCAGTAAAATATGTTTGACCATGCACCTCCCATAGGATATCTGTTTACTCTAACTAATTGACAGGAACCATCACACTAATACATTCTCCACATTCTATAGCAGCGCTACTCCAAGTGTGGTTTGCAACCAGGGCCTGTCCACAAGCTATTAGTTACCCATCTGTGGCAAAAGCAGTACAGAAATCATGAGGAAGTGTCTAATAAGTTGATAGAGTTATTGTATATCTGTTGCATCTAGTAACAACAAAATTGTAGCTAAACAAAATTGTAGTTTGTATATTTTTCTCTTTTAATTTTTCTAGTTATTACTTTTTATTTTTGGAAATTATCAGTTCATGTTGGATTGGGAACAGGAACTGATGCTTAGCCACAAACAGGTTGAAAGAATAAGATCAGAAAATAAATATAAATGAAAGTTCTTATACTATCCAACTGGTACCTCGCACATCTTTGGTGGGGAGATGAGGGTGGGAATTTACTTGATTTTGGAAACAGTTTTAAAGTATAAAGGGTTAGTTTTGATACAGAAAGAAGGACATTTCTGCCCTCATCAGAATAAATCATCAACAAAGTTTGAGTGAAGAACCTGTAAAGAGAAGAACATGTGTGTACCGCACCTCCCTTGGCAACACACAGAGCTTGCTTTTAAAGGGAAACTGAAGCTCTGGCAAGACTCAGAATATATAATGGAGTCTATTCCAGAGACAATTTTATTTTGAATTTCAATCCTATACCAGGATTGAATGTTATGTCTGAATGTTTCAGTGTAAATGTGATTGGGCACTATAGCAGGAAGGATTTCTTACCAGCTGGGTCCACAAGCAGTAATGTGTTTGGCAAACCCCATTTGGTGGCTGGTGTCAATGCTTCAGACATACCTGGTTGAGCTCCTCATCATTGGCAACAGCCAGCAGGATGTGTCTTGGGGCTATCCGGGCCTTCTTGTTGTCCCTTGCTGCATTCCCAGCCAATTCTAGAATTTCCGCTGAAATTTCAAGGGAGTGTTAATAGGCAATCATAGAATGGGGTCTGAGCTTTCCAAGGCTTTTCTTTGGAAATGGTCTTTGAGTTTGATCACTTTGACTCATTTGTGATTTTTATGTCTGGGCCTGGAAAGAAATCCAGAAGACTGAAAGTACTCAGGTCACAGACAAGTAAGATATTTTAGCAAGACCTGATATATAATCCTGTGGCAAAGTCTTCTAGCTGTCCTTGGACATTAATTCTCCCCCATCTTTCTTAGCAGATAGACCTCTGATTTTTTGCTGAGCCCATCATCACAGGAGTGAAGACAGTGTTCCCCAACCTCCCTTGCTGATAAATGTGGTCATGTGATAAAGGTCTGGCCAATGAGAGGCAAGCAGTCATGTTGTATGGTACTTATGGGAAGTATCTGTCAGTGAAAGGACAGTGCTCTTCTTCCCTCTTTACTGGCAGACTGAGGACACGATGGCTGGAATTTGAGCAGCCCTCTTTGTCTAAGAGTAAGAAGTGTGGATGACAGAGCAACAAGAGAGAAGGAACCAGAAGCTCTTATGACTGTGGAGCCTCCTTGTCTTCTATAGACTTCTTTTGTATGAGAGAAAAAGAAACTCTCTTGTTTAAGCCACATTCAGCAGAAGTTAACCCTTATTAAAACATAACCCTAATATAAAACCCGAGTTTCTTTCACTGTGCAGCCATTTCTAAAGAGAGCTGAGACTCCTTTCAGAATCTCCCTCCTCTTCACTTGATGCCCCTGGTCCCTTACGTCCTAAAGGAAAGTGCATAGAAAGAACTGATTTATACTCAGGGGGTGAGGAACTGCTTAACCTAAAAGGTGAATTCCTAATGGGAACTCCTTTCAAGACCTAGGAAGGGAGGTTTGTTGGGCCCCAGGGGTTTTTCACATATTCCTCAGGACCTAGCCATGGCTCTGACTTTAGCAAACATATCATTTGATAAATGTGAAGAAGTTTAAAGAAAAGAATATTCCTAAAAGTATACTATCAAAATTTTGACACATACTATCAAAATTTTGGAGTCAAAATTTTTTTAAAAAATCCATAGGATTGGTTTATACTCCTGAATACTTTCTCCTTCCACCTTTGTTTTATTTATTTTTTCATTTTTTCTCAAATTTAGAAGATGTTTTGCTACATCAAATTTGTCTGCCTTCAACAGTATGAATGAGCCTGTAAAAAAAATTCCTTCCCTAGAGAAAGAGACAAAGTACTAATGTGTTCTATGTGGGGGTGGGGGGAACTGTATGGGCATGAATGTGTTGTATGTATGTATGTGTGCAGGTGTGTGTGTACGTGTGTGTGTCGAGGGGATTTGCTGGTACAATGGCATATATACTAAGCCCTAAAATTATCAGACAATTTTGCATGAGTCTATACCATCAGCCTAATTTCAAATAAAACACATGCAATTGCCATCATTCATAAAATCTAAGGCAATAAAATAAAAACTTGGCATAAATGTGCCATATTAACTAAGCAAATGTGATTAACAAAAATTAGAATAAAATAAGCATTAGAGTTAAATATTTATATGGCATTTCCATAATGAAAAGTGCTAAATCACTGCAAATTCATTCTCACAACATCTTTTCCAGGTTATTAAGCACGGAATATAGTGTTTACCAACAATTCATTTACACAGTCATGGCATTTTCTGAATCAAAGACTGAGGCCCTGTAGTTTGAAAAATATGAGCAGGCTTGTTGGGACTGGAACACAAGAGCATTTGAAATGAATGCCATATTAGATATCCGGTTTGCTGCCTTCAGACTGATGCCCAACTTTTCTTTCTTTTAAAAAGGGTACCCAGTGGGGCTTCCCTGGTGGCTCAGTGGTAAAGAATCTTTCTGCTGATGCAGGAGACACTGGTTTGAACCCTGGTCAGGGAAGATCCTCATGCCGCGGGGCAACTAAGCCGGTGTGTCACAACTCTTAAGCCGGGGCTCTAGAGCCCGAGAACTGCAACCATTGAGCTCATGTGCCACCACTACTGAAGCTCGAGTGCCCTAGAGCCTGCGCTCCAAAACAAGAGAAGCCACCACAAGGAGAAGCCCGTGCACTGCAAAGAAGAGTAGTTCCTGCTCACCGCAGCTGAGAAAAGCCCACTCAGAAGACTCAGCACAGCCTAAAAATCAATCAGTCAATCAAATTACACACAAGGGAACCCATCAAAAGAGGTGTCATTGTAAAGTCTTCACAAATAGGCTTGTGTTATGACTCTAGGTTGAAATGTATAGCACCCCACTGAGCACAATTAAAAGGAGTTTCCTATACCTGCTGACCCTAGGGGCCCCATACCTGGGAGGAAGGAGCACTCCACTCACCCCTTTGTCCAGATGGGTGGAAATGGGCCTCTGAGTTTTAAGCTTCTGAACAGGTGAATTTCATTTACCATCATGAACTGTAACTGTTTTGCCTCTGTCACCAGCATTTACAGAAAGCAGTTAAGCATGCTCTCCAGGGTTCATCAAATTAACCATCAGTACGAGAGGCAGGGCTAATGGGAAGCTTGCAGCCCATGATTGCAGCCTTAAGAAAGCCCCTAAAGGTCAGGTTATTTTCAGCTTGACAGACAGATGCAAAGACTGGATTCTCAAAGGGAAAATCTGCCCTCATCGCACACGGCCACAGGAAGAGGCTAAAGGCAGCAATTTGTCAGGAGGTGCAATGCAGACCCACAGGTGAGGCTGGCCCGTGTTTAGCTGGGCTCTTGGACTAACTCTTTGAAAATAATTTATAAGAAGGAAAAGCTTGATTGTATGCTTGAGTGCAAAAGCAGAGGTAGAACTTTTTCTCTTTAAAGAGAGAAAAAAACTTAAGAATACACAGCAGAAAATCTAGACCTAGAAGTTCTTTTCTCTGTTGGATGTTTAGCCTAAACATTCCTTGGGCTAGATTTCACCATTTAAATGTTTGAAATAACATTACTCATTATTAATATTTACAAATGTTGTTATGACAAATATATTCATGTCAACTATATAAGTTTGCTACACTCCTGAGTGATTTTATTGATCTTGGGAACACAAGTATCCTTGTGTGAACTGGCAATCAATATAGGAAAACTGAATTTATATGGCACCCAGTGTTTCAGTGCAAATTTTGTGGGAAGATCATAATTTGTTAAGTGGTGGAGACATCCACGGAAGTCTGAAAATTTCTATAGCAAACCTCTCACTTCTCATAAGTCACACTTCCAGTCACAGTAACCATCTGGAATACAACTGAGTATCTGATAGTAAAAAGAATGATTTCTATAGCCAAAAAGGATTCAGGAAAGCTCACCACGCACATTATTCTTGGAAGAGCCCGTGTGCTCTCATTCTGTACACAATCTAAACCAACAATAGACAGCTCAGCTCAATACCGCAGTATATCTGAGACCCAACACATGACATCTCCTTCCCTCGCCTCTGCACGTTTGTCCACCTGCCCACTAGGTGGCGGTGTCCCTGGGCTCGGTCTGGGTGCTCTGCTCTGTCAGCCTGCGCAGTCTTCTGGGGAAACCTCATTCAGTCCCAGCGCCTGCTTCCATCCTGCTTTCCATGTCACCAGATCTGTACCTCCAGCCCTACCACGATGCCACCTGGGTGTTCTGCAGGTAAATCAAACTCACCACATCCCCAAATCTAAATCATTTCCAGAAACAGGCTCTTCTCATCACCCCTGGGACTGGCAGTTCCATCCACACACAGACCTGGAGTCATTCTCCATCCCTACCTCCTCTTCTCCCTCTCTTCACATGGCCTCATCAGTCTTACACACCTTTTCCCCTCTTCTCCAAACTTATGGCCATTACCGTATGAAAGCTCTCTTCTCCTCCAGCCCAGATAACTGTAGTGGCTGCCTAAATGGTTTTCCTGTCCCCAGTTTTGTCTTCCTCTGACCCATGCCAAGAAGGCCAGTACTGGCCGATGGCATCTTTGTGCAAATTAGAAAAAGATGCCGCTTCCTCAAGATGCTTGACTTCCCTGATTTTGTTAGGACAAGACGCTTTACTGCCATCTGCTGGAAATGTTCATAATAAGTTACGGTTCTTGGAGATACATGACGTGAATGCTACTGCCTTGTCCTTGTGCAGTGTACAATCTGCACAACCACAGGTGTGATCCTGGCTGCCTAAGTGATCTTTTCAAAACCCAAATGTGAAAACTAAAAAATCAATAGATTAAAAAAAATGTTTGGTGTTAAATCAGTTCAGTTCAGTTCAGTCACTCAGTTGTGTCCCAAGCCCATGGACTGCAGCACGCCAGGCTTTCCTGTCCATCACAAACTCCCAGAGCTTGCTCAAAGTCATGTCCATCGAGCCAGTGATGCTATTAAACCATTTCATCCTCTGTCATCCCCTTCTCCTGCTGCCCTCAGTCTTTTCCATCATCAGGGCTTTTTTCTAATGAGTCAGTTCTTCGCATCAGGTGGCCAAAGTATTGGAGCTTCAGCTTCAGCATCAGTCCTTCCAATGAATATTCAGGACTGATTTCCTTTAGCAGTGACTGGTTGGATCGCCTCACAGTCCAAGGAACTCTCAAGAGTCTTCTCCAACACCACAGTTCAAAAGCATCAATTCTTTGGTGCTCAGCTTTCTTTACAGTCCAACTCACATCCATGCATGACTACTGGAAAAACCATAGCTTTGACTAGATGGACCTTTGTTGGCAAAGTAATGTCTCTCCTTTTTAATAAGCTGTCTAGGTTGGTCATAGCTTTTCTTCCAAGGAGCAAGCATCTTTTAATTTCATGGCTTCAGTCACCATCTGCAGTGATTTTGGAGCCCCCAAAAATAAAGTCAGCCACTGTTTCCCTATCTATTTACCATGAAGCGATGGGACCAGATGCCATGATCTTAATTTTCTGAATGTTGAGCTTTAAGCCAACTTTTCCACTCTCCTCTTTCACCTCCATCAAGAGGCTCTTTAGTTCTTCACTTTCTGCCATAAGAGTGGTGTCATCTGCATATCTTAGGTTATTGATATTTCTCCCAGCAATCTTGATTCCAGCTTGTGCTTCATCCAGCCCAGCATTTCTCATAAGGTACTCTGCATATAAGTTTTAAGCAGGGTGACAATATACAGCCTTGATGTACTCCTTTCCCAATTTGGAACCAGTCCATTGTTCCATGTCTAGTTCTAACTGTTGCTTCTTGACCTGCATACAGATTTCTCAGGAGGCAGGTAAGGTGGTCTGGTATTCCCATCTCTCTCAGAATTTCCACAGTTTGTTGTGATCTACATAGTCAAACGCGCTGGCATAGTTAATAAAGCAGATGTTTTTCTTGAATTATCTTGCTTTTTCTATGATTCAACGGATGTTGGCAATATGATATCTGATTCCTCTGCCTTTTCTAAACCCAGCTTGAACATATGGAAATTCTCGGTTCATGTACTGTTGAAGCCTGACTTGGAGAATTTTGAGCATGACTTTGCTAGCATGTGAGATAAGTGCAATCGTGCAGTAGTTTGAACATTCTTTGGCATTGCCTTTCTTTGGGATTGGGTTGAAAACTGACCTTTTCCAGTCCTGTGGCCACTGCTGAGTTTTCCAAATTTGCTAGCATACTGAGTGCAGCACTTTAACAGGATCAGTGTTTAGGATTTGAAATAGCTCAACTGGAATTTCATCACCTCCATTACCTTTGTTCGTAGTGATGCTTCCTAAGGCCCACTTGACTTCACATTCCAATATGGCTGGCTCTAGGTGAGTGATCACACCATCGTGGTTATCTGGGTCATTAAGATGTTCTTTATATAGTTCTTGCATGTATTCTTAATATCTTCTGCTTCTGTTAGGTACACACTGTTTCTGTCCTTTATTGTGCCCATCTTTATATGAAATGTTCCCTTGGTATCTCTAATTTTCTTGAAGAGATCTCTAGTCTTCCTCATTCTATTGTTATCCTCCACTTCTTTGCATTGATCACTGAGGAAGGCTTTCTTATCTCTCCTGCTATGAATTAAATTTACCCATTGGTGTTAAATGGATACACCCAATTGTGTGTAAATGATAGGTTTCTTGGTTACATGAAGATTTCATGAAGTGCTGTCAAATTCAGCCTTGGTTGTTTTTTCTTTATCCATGCTGAGTGGCATGTGGGATCTTAGTTCTCCAACCAGGGACTGAACCCACTCTCTCTGCAGTGGAAGCGTGAAGTCGTAACTGCTGAACTGCCAGGGATGTCACTCAGCCCTGTTTTAAGGCCCATTTGTCCAGTCAGTTAAAAATACATTACAGAACATTTTCTCACCATAAAATGATTACAGATTTCTCACTCTCAGTATCTTAGATTTACATGATAACTATTGCTGATGGATACAAAATTCCTTTCCAGAATTTGGGCTTGCTTTTTCAGTCCATTTCCCTCACTTACATCAGAGATGTAAACTGGGCCAGCATTTACAGATTGATAAACTGAACTATGAATGTGATGTCCATTCTTGGAGGCTGGTGGATGTTTCTGGTGGAAGGGACTGTCTAGATGAGTTGCTGGAGCGTGCAACCTCTCCCATAGGTTGGGACCAGAAATGTCATATGGCTCTAAAGTCATAATGAAGGGTGAACCTGGGGTCGGCCAGGCAGCCAGTCTGGAGAAATCGGGCAAAACCAACTACTATTTCTCCCCAAGCAGCTGAAAATTTGTGCAACCTCTATTTTTGGCTAAGTAGCACCCACTCTTTTGTTTTTTTCCATTTGGTGTAGATTTTATTTTCATTTGTTAAATATTTAAATTTTCAATAGATTTTATTAAATTGGGGGATCTGCTCCAGGAAAAATTAAAATGGACTTTAAAATATGGATAATTTCTTGGTATAATTTTACTTAATAGAAAGAATGGTTCATGAATTTTAAAGATTTGTGAAATATGACTTTGCATTTTTACATGCTGTTTTTTAAAAAAATTATTTATTTTTAACTGGAGGATAATTTCTTTACAATGTTGTTAGTTTCTGCCATACATCAACATAAATCAGTCATAGGTATACATGTCCCTTCCCTCTCGAACCTCCCTCCCACCCATCTAGGTCGTCACGGAGCACCAGGCTGAGTCCCCTGCGCTGACAGCACTTCCCTTAACCATCTGTTGTACTCATGGTGATGTATATACGTCAGTGCTGCTCTCTCAGTTCATCCCACCCTCTCCTTCCCCTGCTGTGTCTAAAGACTGGTTTCTATGTCTGTGTCTCTATTCCTGCTTTGCAAGTAGGTTCATCAGCACCGTTTTCTAGATTCCACATATATATGTTAATATACCACATTTGCTTTTCTCTTTCTGACTTGCTTTACTCTGTATAACAGGCTCTGGGTTCATCTGCCTCACTAGAACTGACTCAAATTTGTTCCTTTTTATGGCCAAGTAATATTCCATTGTATATATGTACCACAACTTCTATATCCATCCACCTGTTGATGGACGTCTAGGTTGCTTCCATGTCCTGGCTATTGTAAATAGTACTGCAATGAACACTGGGGTACATGTGTATTTTTCAGTTATAGTTTTTCCAGGGTATATGCCCAGTAGTGGGATTGCTGGGTCATATGGTAGTTTATTACTAGTTTTTCCAAGTATCTTCATACTGTTCTTCATAGTGGCTGTATCAGTGTATATTCCTACCAATTTACATGCTATTTTTAAAACCCTTTTCTTTTTTTAAAAAAAAATTTTTATTGAAGTATAGTTGATTTACAATGTTGTGTTAATTACTGCTGTACAGCAAAGCGACTCAGTTATACATACATATATGTACATTCTTTTTTTGTGTGTTCATTTACTTTAATAACACTACACATTTACCATGTATCACTATGGAATGTAAATTCAAGTTAGACAAGAGAATTTCACAAGTACAGCAAAGCATTCTGTGAGGTACTGAAATTTGTATAATGTCTGACCAAACCAGCTTGCTCATCAGTCACTTCCATTATAGGCATTTTATTTAGTTGATGATTCTTCTGGAGAAAATAAACATACTGCACACATTTAAAAAGTGTTTTTCATTTACCTTTGCATTAGCACTTAAAATACACATTTGTTTCAAAATAACAGTTAAAATTATTCTAATATAACAGAATAATTATAATTCTGCATTTACAAAAGAGCTAAAAGGGATCTACAATTTAAGTTAGTCTCATGTTTACAACTATGATTCTAAAATAAATACTATTTCAAAGTGGCTCTGTTACCAGCTTTTTAGGTTTGGTTTAAAAACACACACAGACTTGCAGGGAGGTTTATAATGTTGTATTCTATGCACTGCTCTGAAAGCGTTCCTCAAGAGCCAACCAGCTCTTCAAACAGTTAGTCCACAATGCAGTCAGAAAGTTAAATTAACCGGGGTAAATAGGGTTCCTATAGTACACCAAAAGCATATGACATTCTGCGGCAACTGGAAGCATTTTCAGGATTGCCATGTTGTCTTCTTTAGAGCTAATTTCAACAGAGGAGTTTAAGAAGGTGGACAGGTACCGCTATCAAGTGTATTTACAAGTGACATGTTTCTTTTGTGCTGATCTGGCTCTCTTGAATAACCTAGCTAGTGAACTAGTCACCAGTAACTTGGTCACCAGGCAAATCAAGCCTGCAAGAAAGGGAGCCAATATTCAAATTACCATGTCCTTGTCTGACCCAAACACTTTATTTTCCATATAAACGTATGACCTCAATATGAGATGTCTAACTAAAGCAAGCACCACCAACAAGACCAAGATGGCATCTCCTCTTCTAAGGCTGAGGTTTGGCTCAGAATTCTTGATACAGGGACAGCCCATACCAAGAGTCATTGCTCCCACAACAAAGCCTTGGGCTGCCACACGCATGTGGACAGGTGAACAGACATTTTAGTATTTCCCCTGCTTTTCAATCTGTATAATCCATATGCAACAACTGCTGCAAAACCTGCCATTCCAATGGGGACAAATGGTGCCTCTCTAGCTTTTAGGGATCAGGGATCTAAACTTCATCAGGATCTTCTTCATCAAATGAAGAAAGAGAAACATCTGTGTCACTTGATATGGTGATTGAAGAATCTTCAGACAACTACAAGATGTTTCAGGTTCCCGCCGGCTTCTTGTACATTCTTTTTCATATTCTTTTCCATTATGGATACTGAAGGGCCCCAGTATGCCACCTCCTGCCTTCAATGCCTTCCCCTGCCATGAGTGTGCAAAATGTGGCCCTCAAAGCCCTGTCCCCTGTTCCCCCATCTCATCTCTCATCCTTCCCATTCCCCAGCTCTGCTGCACATACACAGAAATGCCACTAGGTCCTGCAAGTGGCCATACACTTCCTCTAAACTTGATCTTCCCTCTCATTTCTCCCCAATCTGACAATCAACCCATCTGAGTCTATCCAGCTCCTACTAATTACTCACCATGGCTGCCCATCAGAATCTTTTGGGGAAATATCAAAAAATTCTGATGCCCAGAATTATCCCAGAACAAGATCCAGGCATCAGGATTTTAAATCAATCAGTTTGTTAAAAAACTAGGATTGAGAACCTGATTTAGGTCTTTACAGCCCTTGCTTGGTATTAGGCAGCCTCCCCCTGCTTTCCAAAGCTTCCCTAGCTTCCCTGCCCACAGGCATGTCATCTTATTGTGTTGTTTTTGTTTTTGTTTTTTTAGCTGCACCAGGTTTTAGTTGCGGTATGCGAGAACTTTAGTTGAGGCATGTGGGATCTAGTTCCCCGACTAGAAATTGAACTCGAGCCCTCTGCATTGGGAGTGTAGAGTCTTAACCACTGGACCACGAGAGAAGTCCCTTTTTTGTTGTGTTTAATGTTCGTTGGCCCTGCTAGAACGTAAACCCAGGACCATGTCTGTCTGTTTTCCTTTGTATTTTCAAGGCCTGATCCAAAGGAGAAGCTCAGTCAATATTGTCATGAATGCTGAAGATCATTTCAAGGGTGATGAAAGACTTTCACACTTTCAAGTCCTTTCCCTAAACAAAGCCAATTCATGCCTCCCTCCCAAACAAAACAAAACAACAGCTAACAGAAATCCTCCTTTTACTTATTCACCAATGGCCTGCAGTAATGATTCATTCCTTTGGCTTAAATTCCTTGTCTCATTAAAATGCAATACACCCCCCAAATAAACCACCTTTATGGAATTAGTCATTACACTTTACCCTGAATGATTTCATCAGCTCTTCATAGAAGAGAAAGGAGAAGAATAAGCATTTATTTAGTGCATCCTATGCACCAGACATTTTACATACATTGTGGCTCATTAATACAGTTAAATGAGCTTAGCTCTGAAAATACCCAAAGATCAGAGAGGTTAAGGAATTAGCCCCAAGTAATGGAGCTGGTAAATTGAGAAACCAGATTTAAACTGACATCTAAACCCGGGCTCTCAACTCCAGCCTGAGTTTGGAGAGGAGGAAAAAGCACAAAAGGAAGGGATGGGAAGGACACAGAGAAGCCAGAAGACCCGCTTCGTCTTCTCCATTTGACCCAGGACAGCTCAGGCTGGCCCTGGGAAGGAGTGTTATCGGAAACTCCATCCTTCCAGGTGCTCCTCCTCCTGTCTCTTACACTTCACGTCCAACCTGTCAACAGATCCTGGTGACTCCGCCTTCAAAATCCCTCAGTACTCTGCTCTCTCCTCAGAAGCTTCACCGGCCGCTCCCTAGCCTCGTGTCTCCAACCTGGATCTCTGCAACTAACTAACTTCCTGCCATTTTCCCTGCTTTGGCCTTGTATCCCTCTGCCTGCAAGGTCAGATTCCTCCACCTCTGCTCAAACCCTTCATGACAAGCCACTGTCCCTTGGGCCTCCTTTACCCTTCAAGCCCCTCCCTCAGCCCCAGCCTTCTGTCCCCACTGCTGCTTCTCGGACACTCCCAGCACCTGCTTCCCTCTGCCCCGAGGGCCGACCCCACATGCCCCTTCCTGGCTTCCTTCAGGTGCCAGCCCCTCAGTGGGCCTCCCTTCAGCTCCCAGCTTTCTGGAACAGCCTCATTCCTTTCCTTTATTCATCCTGGAGCAAGTATCACCATCTGAGATAGCACATACACTTCACTCATCTGGTGACCATTTCTCTCTCCAGAATGCACTCTGGTCCAAGGCAGGGACTCCTGTCTGCCTTGGTCTCTGCTGTATCCTCAGCATCTAGAACCACATCTGGCATGTGGTAGGTGCTCAGTAAATGTCTGTTGAGTGAATGAAGGACTTTAAGAACATGGCTGATGTTCTCCTTTGAGAGACACCATCAGTCTTCATGGATGTGCTGCCTCAAAGTCCAGAGTCTGACATTCAGGCTATAATATGCATTGCTATGGGGTCTCATGGCTGTAAACCAAAATAAATGAAAAATCATATAAACAGCCCAATGCTATTACCAGGACAAAGTCTAAGGACTTACTGTGTGCACTGACAGGTAGAGGCTTGGCCAATATTTGTTGAATGAGTGGAGAGGAAAACATAAGCTTTCTCATCAAACACATGTGAACCAAAGAAGAGAGTCACTGGTGATTGAAAAGGCCACATTTTGTTCTATTACGCACAGTTTAGGCTTTGGCTAAGTGGAGGCACCGGAAGTATTAATTATTTTGATTATACAAACATTGTAATGGGGCAGTGTATTGAAGTAGAAAATGCATGGTTTGGGATTGAAGAACCTCAGGCAACCCTGGCTCCCTGCTTGGAGGCTATGGCATCTCTGGGTTACTTAGGGTCTTCCTGCATCAGTGGGTGATACGGGCCTGATAGGCTGTTTTAAAGCTTCAGTCACCACTTTCAAAGTCCCTCCTTTCCCTCCAAGTCAGGAGATTTTTTCCTATCAAATACCTGGGTCCCACTCCAGACCCAGTGAATCAGACCCCAGGGTGTGGGCTGTGCAGCCAGAAACCTGCATTTTAAATCAGCATTCATGCTGCTGAAAGACTGGGTAAAATCTCACTCCTCTGAGTGGTCCCTGGACCAGCAGCATCAGCATCACTGTAGTGGGTTAGAAATGCAGAGTCTCAGGCCTAACACCTGACCTTGTCCACAAGATTGCCAGAGTGACTCCCACTTTGAAAAGCACTGCTGTATCACACTTGATTGATTTGCCTTTCATATCCCTCCTGCCCTTCTCTCCAACCTCCTAAAAGATCCTCCCAAAAAACTTTTAGCTTAGGAACCAGCGTTTCATTTCACGAGAAGATAAAGACTCAAGACGCCAAGGTGGGGAAGATCCAGGGGGAGGGGGTTTCCATGGGCGGATCACAGCAAACCACCTGCCAGTAAGTGTTGCTTGGTGAGTGATGGGGGACCAAGAGGGCAGAAAAGGACTGAGTAGATAAAGAGAAGGAAGAGGCTGCTCTTGAAGTAGCAGGAGAGAAAGAGGGACCTGGTGACAGAAGCTGGGTCATGTTGTGGCTGCAGGGAGCTCAGCTTCCTGGGTAGACAGTTTGGGGAGGTTTGTTCCCTTACCCGGTGGACTTAACCAGGGTTTAACCATGGAGTCTGGAGACTTTGTTAACCCTGGGCAAAGTCAGGGATATTGTTGCTCAGGGCTAAAATGACCTCTCAAGGAACTAATTACATTTCTTCGTAAGTATTTTTATACTTATATATTTTACATATGTATATATGCTTGATACTGTGAAGTTTGGTTTCTGTTTGAGACATAAGAGAGCCACAACAAAAAAGCTAAATATAAAGCCCTCAAATAGATAGAGACCACACACAACAAAAATGTCATCTTTCAGTAAAAAAAAAATAATAACTTTAGCAACCAACATGGGAAACTATTTCCAATATATCTGTAGACAGAGGACCACCTCTGTAATGGAGAGTAAAATTAAAATATTGTTGGCTTTATAGAACCAACTGAAGATGCTTTCAATGCCGGGGTCAACATTATTTATGGACATTGAGTCCATTATTTATGGACATTGAGTTCAGCACAGCAGGAGAACTGACGTTTAGTGAGGACCCTGAAGTAAAAGTGAAGAACTCTCCTGCAAAATGAATCGCAAGCCCCTATCTTCCCTGTAGTTTGTCTTCTGCAGGAACCTAGAAATTTACATATTACATTCGTATACAGCAAGACACATCTCTCTTGGGGTGGTCTAGAAAAGTCCCTTTGTTTCTCTTCCTTTCATGTTGATCCTCTTTCCTCTTCCCTAAAGCCTGCAGGAGTCAGTTTTAGTCAGGCAAGCTGAAACCCCAATACCGCCTACAGCGACTCTGAGACAGCCACAGGGCGAATCAAGGCTCCCCTGCCCAGCCTCGGTGTGGGGGTGGGGGGGAGGTTTACCTGGGAGGCATTACCTGCCCTGCGTGTTCACATTACCTGCCAGGTACTCGATGACTGCGGCCATGTAGACAGGAGCACCCACGCTGATCCGGTACTTGAACGTCCCTTTCTTCAGGTACCGCATCAGCCTGCCCACGGGGAAGATGACCCCGGCCCTGGCTGAACGCGACAGCTTGGACATTTTCTTCTTCCCGCTCCGGCCCGACATCTTGCCTTAGTTTCCCTCTCAGCTTGCTTTACACGGCGGCCTCCGGGCACTGACTCAGTGCTGGAAAGGAAAGATGGCAGGGTGAGGATGGGCAACAGGCTGACAGCTTGAGAACCGTGGCGCGGCCCCAGAGCACTGCGACCCACGTGACCGGGAGGTAGCTGAGACCTGGCTGCCACTGCAGGGTGCTGCAGATGGGGAGCTGGGTGTTGGCATCCCCACCCACAAACAACTCCCCATCCCACCCAGGCAGCCCAGCCTCTGTAGGAGAGGGCAAAGAAACTCAGGAGAGGGACACCGTTTGTCCTGTGGTCAGTCTCCGGAGAAATCCACTTCATCATCTCCAGAACCTGTGAATTGGCTACTCAAGCATGTATCTGCTGATTGCTGATACTTTTTAAGTGGACCTGTCTTTATATTCAGAAATGTCTTTTCATAGTAGGCTTCCCTGGTGGTTCAGATGGTAAAGAATCTGCCTGCAATGCAGGAGACCTGTGTTCTATCCCTGGGTCGGGAAGATCCCCTGGAGAAGGAAATGGCAACCCACTCCAGTATTCTTGCCTGAAGAATTCCATGGACAGAGAAGCCTAGCCGGCTACAGTCCATGGGGTCACAAAGAGGCAGACACGACTGAGCAACTATCACTCATTCACTTATGTGGCCAAAGACACTTTGGAGATGTGATTAAGTGGGAGAGGTTATCCTGGATTATCTGGGTGGGTCTAATGTAATTGCAAGGGTCTTTATAAGGGAGGGGGATGAGAAGAGAGACAGAATGAGAGCAGGAAATGGATTCTCCCCTCAGAGCATCCCAAAGGAACCAGCCCTGCTGACACCTTCATTTTAGCCCACTGGAAATGACTGTGGGACTCTGCTGGTGGTCCAGTGGATAAGAACCTGCCTGTCAATGCAGAGGCTACAGGTTCGCTCCCTGGTCAGCAAAGATACTACATGCAGAGGAGCAACTAAGCCCATGGCCCACAAGTACTGAGCCCACGTGTCTAGAACTACTGCTCCAAAACTGAGAGGCCACCGCAATGAGGAGCCCACTCACTCAAACTGCAGAGTAGCCCCTGCTCACCGCAACTAGAGAAAGCCCATGTGCAGCAATGAAGCCCCAGCAGAGCCAAAGAAGTAATAAAATTAATTAAGTTTAAAAAAGAAAATGATTTTGGATTTCTGATTTCTAGAACTGTAAGAGAATAAATTTGTATTGTTCAAAGCCACTAAATGTGGGGGGTAACTTGTTACAGCAGCAACAAGCAAACCAATATGGTTCCTCTTTGCCCTGATTTGCGGCTGCCTCTTGTTAATAAATAGTCCAAAGTTAATATGGCCATGCCTATCGTAATGGCTAGCTTTGACCCACAACTCAGAGCTGATGTGCACCTTTTAGATGGAAACACTTTTCTAAATTCTCAAATAATGTAGCATCCTTGTAAACAGAAACATGCCAGAAGACGCAGTTTTATTGAATACCCTAATACAGAGTAACACAGCAAATGAAAAACCATAATGCAACTCAGACTCTTGCTCTTTGGAATGGGGAACCCAGGGTGATTGGGGGAGGAACTTCAGAATCAGCACAAAGAGGTGACTTCAGTACAATGCATGGGGAGATACGTATATGATTCATTGTTATTTCAGGAAGCTATCTTTAGTGCAAAGATGAAAAATAATTATATATTTCTGAAGAAGCCTTTGTAAGGCTAAAACCAACTCAGAGAATTGTAATAGAGCTTAACCTGTTGGTGGAGAGAGTATTATAACCAAAAAAAGGAATATAAGCTAGAATAAGTAAAAGCAAATTACAAACAAGAAGAACCAAAGAAAAGCAAACAAAAGTTTTCTAGGAAAAATGTTAGTGAATCAAACCTCTCTGGCCCAAGGGCAACATTGTTTTCAGCGGCCGTTTGCTTTGGGGATGGAAAATGAAAAGGTCAAAAATAAAAATTGGTTCTACCTGTTGCCGCTGCTGCTGCTGCTGCTAAGTCGCTTCAGTCGTATCCGACTCTGTGCGACCCCACAGACAGCAGCCCACCAGGCTCCCCTGTCCCTGGGATTCTCCAGGCAAGAACACCGGAGTGGGTTGCCATTTCCTTCTCCAATGCATGAAAATGAAAAGTGAAAGTGAAGTCGCTCAGTCGTGTCCGACTCTTAGCGACCCCATGGACTGCAGCCTAGCAGGCTCCTCTGTCCATGGGATTTTCCAGGCAAGAGGACTAGAGGGCCTTCTCTTCTACCTGTTGAGGCAACACAAATTTTGTCTTGGTCGGTTTGGCAACAGCCAAGATATCAATGAAAGAAAAAAAAATGATAGAAGAAAGTGCTAGATAAATAAACTCATGGCTAATATGAAAGAACTGGGATTTATTTAATCCAGATGGAAGACTGAACATGGAGTTCAATTTTCTAAAGTATCCGATTACTCTGTATGACTGAGGATTTTTATATAAAAATGGAATTAGCAACAAACCCCATTCTCTACACCCTCTTATCTCAGAGGTAAATGATGTAAGTTAGAGGCATTTTTACTACATACTTTACATCCATTCTTTTTGGATGTTCTTATGTACTTACTGCACTCCTATTTTATGTGTCATTTTGCCAGTGAGAGATGTAGGTATTCATCAAAGTTAAGTACGAGAAAGGTGAGCAAATAGCCTAAGAACATTATCTCTTTCCCAGTAAGGCACAAGGATAAGACGACGTCACTGTTTTCAGAACCTTCCACATTTCTGTGCGTTTGCTGCAAACTCACACAAATCCACTTACAGCTCTCTGTGATGGAGCAAGTAGCTGCATATTAGGGCTATGACCATCACGTCATATTACAGAAACTTAGGTTGGCATTAGTAAGTGTATGAAGTACCTACTGGTCAGCGCTGTCCTGGGGGACAGGGAACACACCAATGTCAAACAGTCGTTGTTCTCAGGGACAGCTTTGCAGCACACGCTGGCTAGCCACTGGTGACATTCAGAGTGGGGGTGGCCCCCGGTGCCCTGGAAAGAGCCCAGGACCAGGCAGGAGTCCCTGGGTGTGGTCCCACTTTTTCATGACCAGCTATGGGAGCTCTGTGTGTCATTCGTGTGGGCCTCCTCTGTAAAACAGGGAGGTGGCTAATTGATCTTGAAGGTACCTCCGATCTTCAACATTCCAATCTTTGGAAATGCACTTTCCAGTGGCTCTGGAAAAGAAGCTCAGTCTCTTTAAGAAATGAGTTCTGAAGAGTTAAAAGCCTGTGCAGGTGCATAAAGATGTGTTAGTGTTGGTAACTCCACTAAGCCAATTACGTGCTTTTTCCAGTTACTGGTAAGTTGGGGGAGGGGGAGGATTAGTAGGTCTGGTTGCCAAGGAAACCACCTGAAAAGCCCATCACAGGATGGATATATTCTATGGCTACAGTACGATGTGCTGGATGGTCATAATCTCTCTGACAGAGAGCAAAACCCACAGAGCACAAATGCCACAAGGGCAGGACCCCTTCATCCCCCCACCCCCAGGACATTTTCTCAAATGAAAACAGACAGGGAATGACTAGGTGTGCACCCAGGGTCCCAGAATTAGCCAAGAGGAGTCACAAATTGCCCTACAAGTTGGAAATGAGGACTGGCAGTAGAAGAGAAATAGGGGACTTTAGGGAATTGATGCCTAACACACTCATGAAGATAAAATAGCCAAGAAAGGAAAACAAGGGTTAGATCCAATAAAGTAATGTATGAGCTGAACATTATAAAATGTAGGGCTCACCCCAAACGTTGCACTTTGTATCAGGGATTTCTTCCTTTGACTTCCAGACATGGCAACCCACTCCAGCATTCTTGCCTGAAGAACCTCATGGACAGAGAGGCCCGGTGGCTACAGTCAGTCCATGGGGTCGCAAAAGAGGACACGACTTGGTGACCAAACAACAAAAGGGCCTTAGAGCTAGGGATGCGGCGCTATTTGAAGTCTAAATGTGAGGTGGACTGTTGCGTGTGCTTTAGTAGGACTGGAGAGTCTGTGTCGCGGACCTGTCTTTTTGATAGGAAACCAGTGACCAAAACCACGTGCCGTGGCCAGGCACAATAATAACCATTTGCGTGAACCACCAGTCTCAGTACAGGAGGTCCTGACCAGGAGAGCGATATATTCTGCCAACCTCCCAGAAACCCTCACGCTGGAACCCATCTTGGCGGCCCGCGCCATCAGAAGAACCCTGAGTCACACCAAGTATGGGCAGAAGCAAGACACCTGGCCAGAGCCAACCCCCAAACTAACCCCCCCACCACCATAAACCCCGAGACAGTGAGCCACATGCAGAGCAGTTCTCCTGGGTTCCCTTACCCTGCTGCTCTCCACCCCCTTGCCAATAAAGCCTTTCGTTTTGTCAGTAGGTGTGTCTCCTTGGACAATTCACGTCCAAGTGTTAGACGAGAGCCCTCTTGGCCCTGGAAGGGCTCTCCCTCCAGTTGCACGTGCGGACACAGTGCCGAGTTTAAGCAGCCAGGTGCCTAATTCCTGGGCCCGGGGGCTGGGAGGCCCCTGCATGTTGAAAGAAACCATGATTCCCCAGGAATCCTCTGGGGAGCAGAAAGCAGGCTCATGGGAGCTAATAGGTCACACCTATCGGGACCTATAGATGGAAGGAAGGGTAGAACATCCTCAGCCCACTTGAGAGAAGACCTTACTTTCCAAATCCCCCCCTGACCCCCAGCCTGTGCTGGACTCTGCCTGGAGTGGCGAGAAAAGATAACCTTTAACTTCCATCTTTTCCAGACCACCCCTGACTGTATGCAGGCTTGGTCACACAGGAGTTAAAACACTTGAACGCAGGTTTCCCTACTCTTGTGAATATGAATCTCTGTGGAGGGCCATTCCTGGAAAGAGAAAGAACTATGGCAATGGGAAACTTGTTTCACTAGACTAATAATTAAATGTTTACATTTACTTACCTTCTCCTCGAAAACAAGTTCTTTTCTAATTAGGCAGAGCTTAAGGACTACAGTGTGATGTTTGTTTACGGGACTGAAGAAGGAAGATGGCTGGATGAAGCTCTTCCAGTGGTTATACACATGACGCAGGGGACGAGACAGAAATGGGAAAGCAGACCAGATACAAGCCAGGTCCGCATCATATCTGTCCTTCCACGTCTGAAAGACTAAGGTGTGACTACTGTATGAAGTCTCATAACGACTTGCAAAGTGAATAGAAGAGTTGTAAACACGCTGAGTTGAGGGAGGGCAGGAAAACACAACTCAGGGAAGAGGCAGGGAAAATGAGTGTTGCCTGCTCACTGCCCTTCCCCTCTGGGAGCACAGCAGCTGGGAGGACGCCACTGGTTTTGTGCATGCTGGGGAAGAGGGCATATCAGATTCTGTTGTTTTAGGATTTATTTTCATGTTTGGGCTTCAAGTCCATAAGAACACCAATGGGTTAGGCTTTACAGGTATCACAAGGGTAAATATTAAATTGCAGCCCTGACTCAGCCATGGGCAATAAACTCACACCAGCCTATTTAAATAACTATTGTATTTCATTCATTTTATGATGCACTTAAAACATTTTTTTAACTATCTCTAGAAATCAGTATGCATCTTGCAATCTATGAGATCATAGATTCAATGAAAGTATTTATGGAGCACTTATTATTGAACAAGAAGCTACATTAGATTTTGTAAAATATACATGGCCTTTGTCCTCAGATATTTTCCAATGAAGTTGCATGACAGATCATAATAAAGTTTTAAAGATGCTAGTGCCATGGTTCCCAAACTGTGTGCCAAGGGACCTTGGGACAAAACAGCAAATGTTTAAGCTTTCAAGTGGAATATGGTGAAAGTCAACCTCTGGCTGCCTCCACAACTACCAGCTTATTGTGATTCCACCAGTGGCTCAGGGTACATTGTACTATCTTCTTTTTGATGATTCCATATCTTTGCAAAGCTGAGTTATTGGCTGTTGTGATTAAAAGTGCAGGGTGAAAATGGATGTGAATGAGAAGGGGGTGTTCAACCCGATTCCACGGTGTAAGAAATCAGGGGGTGTCCAACAGGTGTGCACCCCCTCTGTCTAACGCATCCCGGGTTACTTAAGAACGGGATGCAATTGTTCTTCTGATTCATGTGTTATAATTTTTTCAAGTGGCTACTAAATTGTTGGGACAGAAATACTCGTTAAGCTGTTGAGACCAAAACACTTAATAAATGGAATGGAAGGCTTTTCTTCTGGGCTCTATGAAAAAATGGCTGAGACCCTATATCCTCTGTGAGCTTATACAAGCTGAAAGATATAATTAGGACTTGCTCAGGGTCTCCCTAAAGCAGGGAAAACAAGACAGTTAAAGAAGTTATTTAAAATTTTGAATTTATCTTTAAATCTAATCCTTGCACACAGTAAAATAAAGCAAAGAGGTAAAGAAGTTTATCATTTTATTTCCACAGTTGATTGCAGTGAAAACTTTAAATAGTATGTTTCAATCTCCATTTCTGATTCCATCAATTTTAGGGCTTCGCTGACAGCTCAGTTGTTGAAGAATCTGCCTGCAATGCAGGAGACTCTGGTTTGATTCCTGTGTTTGAAGATCCGCTGGAGAAAGGATAGGGTACCTACTCCAGTATTGCTGGGCTTCCCTTGTGCCTCAGCTGGTAAAGAATCTGCCTGCAATATAGGAGACCTGGCTTTGATCCCTGGGTTGGGAAGATTCCCCTGGGGAACGGAAAGGCTGCCCACTCCAGTATTCTGGCCTGGAGAATTCCATGGACTGTATAGTCCATGGGGTCGCAAAGAATTGAACACGACTGAGCACCTTTCACACACAAACTTTAGGTACTGTCTCCTGAGCCTTTGCCATGTAAAATGAGGATGTGGGGGCCCCAATCTTTCCTTGGCCCTCATCTCCCGACTTTACTTCCCTGTTCCCACTTCTCTCTTCTGTATTTTCCACTATCCCGAATTACAACATTTCTATTTTGTTCTGTAATCACAATTTTGTCCCTAGGTGAAGTTTTAAAAATAAATGCCGATGAATAGCATTTACATGATGAAGGCTTTGTAAATATCGTTCCCTTTAGACCTGAGTGGGATGCTAGCATCACACTTCATTCTCTGTGGTCCAACGCTAGGACACTCCACACACCCATCCAAGTTATTACAGGCATACCTCAGAGATATTGTAGGTGTAGCTCCAGAATACCCCCACAAAGTGAGCCACATGAATTTTTTGGCTTCTCAGCACATATAAAATTTTGTCCTGGGGTTCCCTTTTGGCTCAGACAGTAAAGAACCATCTGCCTGCAATTCGGGAGACCTGGGTTCAATCCCTGGGTTGGGAAGATCCCCTGGAGGAAGGCATGGCAACCCACTCCAGAATTCTTGCCTGGAGAATCCTCATGGACAGAGGAGCCTGGCGGGCTACAGTCCATGGGGTCACAAAGAGTCACACACGAGTGAGCAACTAAGCACACAGCACAGCAGTATGTCTAAAAAAATGTATATATCTTTATTAAAAAATAATTTACTGCTAAAAAGATGCCAAAACAGCTACAACAGTAACATCCAAGATTACTGATCACTAATCACCATAACAAAAATAATAATCATGAAAATGTTGGCAATACTGTGAGAATTACCAAAATGTGACACAGAGACACGAAGTCAGCAATGCTGTTGGAAAAATGGCTCTGGTAGACTTGTTCAAGGCAAGGTTGCCACAAAATTTTCAATTTGTAAAAAAATGCAGTATCTGTGAAGCAAAATAAAATGAGGTATTCGTGTAATTACAGTTGATCCTTGTTATGTGGAGTAGTTTTTTTAAACTTTTTATTTTATGTTGGAGTATAGCCAGTTAACAATGTTATGATTGTTTCAGGTGGGCAGCAAAGGGACTCAGCCATACTTACACATGTACCCGTTCTCCCCCAGACTCTCCTCCCATCCAGGCTGCCACATAACATTGAGCAGAGTTCCATGTGCCATAACATGTTCTATAAAGTAGGGAGGACACTGCGTTAGTGAGTGGTGAACAACCGTTGTGGGGACACAGGGTTGGGTCGCTGTGAGCCTCTGATCACATTTTCATCAACAGATCAATACACAACCTTGTCTGATGTATGTTTCTGTCCAAAGACACCTCATGTAATATGAACTGTTGACTCACTAACCCTGAACTCATGGTCAGCATCAACAACTCTTGCTTGAACAGACCTTATCTAACGCACATGTTTTCTACATAAGGCACATCTCAGCCTCCGTGGCCTTAGGAACACTAGACATCACTTCAAGACTACGCTTGGGGTCATTTTGAACAGCGAGGTTACTACACAGAGAAGAAAACGGAAAAACATGGCAGTAAATAGACCACAATGAAGACTCATGTACAAGGTGGAAGATGAAGCAAGAAGGCAGAGTGTAGCCTTGTTTGATCTTGGCTGGGGAGGTGTGCAGTGGGTGAATCAGCTTTTTCTGCTCTCTGCGTGTCTTTGAATGACTGCAAAGGTGCCACGAGTATTGATTTTTGGGTTACCAATAAATTTAAGTGAGCGGGCGAGTTAGCATATATGGAATCCATGACTAACGAGGGTTGACTGTACTTCCTTACCTTCGCTCTTGTTGACAGAAGAGAAATGTGCCTTGGGAGTTCCCTGGCGGCCTCGTGGTTAGGACTCTGGGCTTCCTCCACTACTGTACAGTGCTCTCATGCTCAGTCGTGTCTGACCCTTTGTGACCCTACAGACTGAGGCCCGCCAGGCTCCTCTGTCCACGGGATTTTCCAGGCAAGAAGACTGGAGTGGGGTGCCATTTCCTCCTCCAGGGGATCGTCCCGGCCCAGGGACCGAAACTGCATCCCCTGCATTGCAGATGATTCTTCACTGCTGAGCCCTTGGGGAAGCTTTCACTGCAGGGGTTTGGGTTTGATCCCTGGTTGGGAGATCACCCAGCTTCTAGGTCACACTGTTGTTTTCAGGGGGCACTTTTCCCCCAGACACATTGTTCCCCGAGCCCTCTGTTCTGGGCTCCAGTGTGGAGTGGTAGTTCTACCCAGTGGTCATCCTGGGGCTGTCTTTCCAGCTCATCCCGGATGCCATGACTTCCTCCTGATTAGCTTTCTCCCTTGTTTCCCTTTCATCTGCCTCATGTTGCTCTTCAGAGACAGTGCTGAGAGGTAAACTTTTTCTTACACAAATGAAATTGTCCTTATTGAATGACCTTTGGATTATTATTTCGTAGAGTTTTTAGCATCAAAGTCATTTTGCTTCAACGTTTTGAAGCCATTGAACCATCATTTTTGGCATTCAGTTTTACAGAGAAGTTTGGTAGACCCCAATCCTCCAAGCTTTTAAATTTTCTCTGCATGTTCTAAAATTTTACAAGGATGTGTCTAGGTATCAGCATTTGATGATAAGCCTGTTCAATCTGAAAATTTTTCAAAACTCCTGGAATTTTTTCCTGTTATGTATTTGATTATTTCCCCCATCTCTTTTATTTCTCACACTTCTCCCTTTACTAGTCTCTTAATGGGATGTCTGTAAACCAGGTCATGGTTCTCCCAGATTGCTCTCCCAAGTCTCAACCTTTTCCTTTTGATTCTCAGCCTTTTAAATTGCTCTCCCTACTCCTTTTCTTCCAATGCAGGATTTTAGTTCCCTCCAGGGATTGAACCCATGTCCCCTGCAGGGTGTGGAATCCTAACCACTGGGCTGCCAGGGAAGTCCCATCTTTTTAATTCCTAATTTTGGTAATCATATTGCTATTTCCAAGCGTTCTTTCTTGTTCTTTGATTGTTCCTTTTTCATAGCATCTTTTTTTTTTTAAATGAATGCACCATGTCTTCCACTCTCTCTGAAACTAGCTGGGGGGTGTTTACATCATCTTCTTTCTCTAAATTATTTCATTGACTCAGTTCAGTTCAGTCGCTCTTTGTGACTGAAGCTTCAGCTTCAGCATCAGTCCTTCCAATGATCTCCTTTAGGATGGACTGGTTGGATCTCCTTGCAGTCCAAGGGACTCTCAAGAGTCTTCTCCAACACCACACTTCAGAAGCATCAATTCTTCGGTGCTCAGCTTTCTTTATAGTTCAACTCTCATATTCTTACATGACCACTGGAAAAACCATCGCCTTGACTAGATGGACCTTTGTTGGCAAAGTATGTCTCTGTTTTTTAATATGCTGTCTAGGTTAGTCATAACTTTCCTTCCAAGGAGTAAGCATCTTTTAATTTCATGGCTGCAATCACTATCTGCAGTGATTTTGGAGCCCCAAAAAATAAAGTCTGTCACTGTTTCCATTGTTTCCCCATCTATTTGCTGTGAAGTGATGGGACTGGATGCTATGATCTTAGTTTTCTGAATGTTGAGCTTTCAGCCAACTTTTTCACTCTCCTCTTTCACTTTCATCAAGAGGTTCTTTATTTCCTCTTCACTTTCTGCCGTAAGTGTGGTGTTATCTGCACATCTGAGTTACTGACTCAGTTGTCCCATTTATTTCTTTTCATCTTTCTTTTTCATGTTAGCTTTCCTACCATGTCTGGTGATCTTTGGGTATGCATTCATATTTAAGAATGAAAGACATGGAGGGCACGGAGGCTTACTACAGGCAGACATAAAAGCCTTCTACAGCTCTTGTTTGGTAGGCATTGTTCCTATCTGGAGCCTCAGGGTACATGCATGGGGCATGTCAATTAGCAGGCATCATCTTAGGGTGTCTAGCTAGGAACTGAAAGCCCTCAAATGCCAGAATGAGAGTTTCACTTGGTAGAGCCATACCCATCCTCCAAATTCTAGACCTGCTATGTAGTTGTTCAGTTTCTTTAGAGAAGAAACCTCAGATCATTAGTTTGGAGGATAAATGCCAGGTTGACAGAAACCCTACTAGGGGTAGGGGAGGGAGAGAGACCCATTCACCTAGCTGTTCTGGAGACAGACCTTCAGTGACTTTCCATTTTTCATCCTGCCCATCTTCAGGGCAGCTCCCTCCTGCTTTTATTCTTAGCTGTGGCTCTTTCTGCGATGCCATCCATGTTTATATGTGCTTTCAGTCACAGAAAGAAAATTTGCTGAACTCTCCCTCCCGTTTGCTGATGACCATCACCAGTCCCACTGCTTGGTTGTGAAGGGCTTATTTTCTTTGTATGTCTTTTGCCATTATTTCTGTGGGCTCCAGAGGAAAAGCTCATGTGCTCTAGGAAGGATCAGGTGCTCCGAGTCCATCACTTCAGACCGGAAATCATAAGTGTCATTTAATTTAACATCTTAACAAACATCACTTGGGAATTAGCCTAGAAATAAGTATACCAGTAAAGAGAAAAAGCTCAAGAGTTTTGTGATTGAGTAAGAATGGCATATTTAAAAATTTAGATTTACTTTCATCACCAGGTGAGTCAGTGGAAACTAACTGGTCCTGAGACAATTGAGGAATATAAAATTTCTTATCAAGACACTGTAGAAGCCTCATACTTCCCTAGTAGTCCAGTGGTTAAGACTTCGCTTTCTGTCGCAAGGGGGCTTGGGTTTGATCCCTGGTCAGGAAGCTAAGATCCCACATGCCTCTCAGCCAAAACCCCAAAACATAAAACAGAGCAATATTGTAATAAATTCAGTGTGCTAAGTCACTTCAGTCACGTTCAACTCTTTGGACCCCATAGATTGTAGTCCACCAGGCTCCTCTGTCCATGAGATGCTCCAGGCAAGAATACTGGAGTGGGTTGCCATGCCCTCCTCCAGGGGATCTTCCCAACCCAGGGATCGAACCCGTGTCTCTTATGTCTCCTGCACAGGGAAGCAGGTTCTTTATCACTAGGGCCACCTGGGAAGCCCAGTAAATTCAGTAAAGATTTTAAAAATGGTCCATGTCAAAAAGAAAGATTGCATAAGATTCACTAGTAGAATCAGATTCAGTGTGTCTGTATTTGCATAATTATAGCATATGGAATTCTTATAAACAATATTTAAAACTATACTGTAATCCCAGATGGGAGGAGTGGAAGGAAAGAAAACATCCTAAGCAAGCATTTGCCCTTACTGAATGAATCGCTCTTGGTGAGAAACAGCAAACTTTACTTAATACACTGACTGCCTTCATGAAAAGATAAAATAATCTGGTTTCTTTAGAACAATGTGTGTGCTGTGTGCTTATTCACTCAGTTGTGTCCGACTCTTTGCAACCCTCTGCCCATGGGAATTCTCCAGCCAAGAATACTGGAGTGGGTTGTCATGCCCTCCTTCAGGGGATCTTCCCAACCCAGGGATCGAATTCAGGTCTCCTGCATTGTAGGGGGATTCTTTACCAGCTGAGCTACCAGGGAAGCCGTTTTTAGACCAGGATCTTCCTTTAATTTAAATAAATTATTTCTCAAGCATAAATAGCTGATCTAGAGTAAACTAAGTTTTATGCCCCAACTTCTTGAAGTTTTTATTATATACAAACAGATGACGAACAAGACAAAGTAGCCAGCTGGCAAGATGGCCTGTTAGCAGCCGCCAGCAATTCTGATTTAAATGACCACTTTTTCTGCCTCTGAGCTTCAGCAAACTGTCTTTTAAAAAAAGACAGCAGGTAGCACTTGAGATTGGGAGCAATAATTACAGGCCAGTGTGTCACAGGTGTAGTTTGATTGGGCTGATGAGCCACCTTGATGGAGGATCTAGACTATCAAGATAGTTTATTTTAAATACTCTTTTGAGGTCATTCCCTTCACAAGTTTATAAATCAAAATGCTTGTATACATACATTATTTTAAACCTAGAACTAAGAGGTCTTCTCGCTTTTTAGTGATAGAAGTAAATTTAAAAGCAAACTTCTGTAATGTCTATAAACATGAAATTCATAGTGTCATCCCTTAATAGATTCATTTTTAAATTGCTGAAATTTATTCAATTTATTCATCTTCAGTTCCCATGATATTTTCCTAATCTGTCGTACTGTGCTTCAGAATATTTTCTATTGTAAATATTTATGAAAAAACAAAGTAGATCCTGCAATAATCATCTTTACTTTGTCATTTCAAAAATATCCTTTGGGAGAATAAATGAGATGAAATAAAATTAGGTAGGACATAAGGGAATTCAATGTAAATACATTAACTGTATGTAGAAATATGTTTTTAAAGGGTAGGAATACCAGTCTCATACTTTATAAAATTCTAACATATTTTGGTGTGTTACCCTAAGTACTGTATTAAAATAATAGTAGTTTATTAGTATTATTTTGTAGCTGTAAAAACCATTTTCAGTAGTGCTGGCTAAATCACTTGCTTTATTGCACTTCCATTTATGAACTGCAAGGGCAAATCATTATTGCACAAGTAATACTTTCCAAACCATTTTCTTCCAAGGCCACCTTTAAGTGAACGAGAAGAGTCAATAATTTTATCGTCATATATGTTAAAGCTCATTAACAATTTATAACGTAAAGAGCTATATCAAATGCAATTTCATCAAGATGACACGGATCAAATTAACTAAATTAACCAACCACGAACGTTAGGACCAAGCATTAACCCAATTTATTTAAATTATACTATTGGATTACAAATCAGTCCCATTTAAAAAAGCATTTCAAGTCATGTCCTGGAATAATCTGGCGGGAAAATCAACTGCCAGCACATTCTTTATTATTCAGAGGCAGAAGATATGTGGCTGTCTGAGACATTTTAGAAGGGATGGAGAGCAGAATGTGGGATGGAGCAGATGTGGAGTGGACTTAGGTTATCTGCTGCTGCTGTAGTACATGGTGACTTTTTTTTTTTTAAGATTTTTTTTTGATGTGGACCATTTTTAAAGTAAAAATCTGTTACAGCATTGTTTCTGGTTTTTTGGTCATGAGGCATGTGGGATCCTAGCTCCTTAACCAGGGATGGAACAGGCATCCTCTGCATTGGAAGGTGAAGTTTTAACCACAGGACCACCAGGAAGCCCCGAGTCTTATACAATCTCTGGATAAGAAATTTTATATTCCTCAGTTATCTCTGGTGACTCTTCAAACATTTTGGCTTCATTGAACCAGAGTTAAGGATTTTTTTTTTTTTTTGCTTCTTTGTTATTAGTCTTCTGTTACTTTCTAATATAAATATATTTGACCACCTATGGCATTAATTAGATGAGAAATGAGTATACATGAATGAATAAAAATACTTGGAATTCTCTTTGATTCTGAGTTAGTAACACATCCCAGAAGAAAATGAACCAGTTTGCCTTCCTGAATCTATTTATTCACGGAAAACATAATAAAAGAAAACCCTTCACTGGGTCCAGCCTGGTTTTGCCTTTTTGCTCTTTTGAGAATTAACAAATCAGAACAGTGGGCATACAATCCTGTTTCCTTAAAATTGAATAGTTTCAAATTAATAGTGAGGTGTATTGTTGTAACAGTGGCCTGCTCTTGCAGGGGACTCGCTTTGAACCCAGATGAGCTGCTCAGCGGGCGGGAAGGGGATGTAGCCTCCTTTGGTGGTGGGTGAGTGGACCAGTCCATCACTGAGTGGGCTGCAGCCCCTTGTGCTGCCTGACCCACCAGGGGCTTCCAGAAACATCCAACACTGCTGGGCAACTGAGGATACAGGCAGGGCCACTTGCAGGCTCTCACAGCTACAGCAGACTGTATGCTGCGCGGAGGCAGCTGTCCTGCAGCCCCTCCTCCTCGTCCCTCCCCCTGCCTGCCTCTGCCCGCCTTGTGTTCCTTATGGTCAGTGCTCAGGCAGTGGCTGCACTGTGGCCAACAGTGGCTGGGGGGCTGCTGCTTCAGTCCTATGTTGGTGACAGGCAGTGTCACTCCCTGGACAGAGCCGTGAGTGTCCCCCATAGTCTGGAGCCCTGGCAGGTTGTATCACCTGCACCAGCAAGGAGACTGCCAGCCACACGGTGCCATCCCACCTGCGGGTGGAACAAGCTAGACCTCAGAGTGTGCATTATGGTGGGGCAGTGGAAGGACTCCAGGTCTGCATCGACCGGCTGTGGCCCTCGGGCAAATCAGTTGATTTTTCAGAACCTCTCTTTTGCTCAAACAAAAAACCTTTCAGAATATATATAACACACAGAAAGAGGGAGGGTTATGCGGATTGGAATGGGGAAGGCCTGGGAAGCCTGATGGCTTGGTCCCCACCCTTTATTGTCTTGGGCCTCTGAGGAACTCTGGGCCTGTGGCACTCCACCAGAGAACCATGGCACTAGGGGACCTCTGAGGTCCTTTCTGACCTAAAAGTCGTTGCTACTTTAGGAAGGTGCTTAAAATGTCACTCCTTCTGACTCCCACTCCCATCTGTTACTTCCTTCCTAGAAATGGAACAGTCAGGTAGAATTAAATCATATGCTGGTGATCTTTCCTTTGAAGTCACTATTCCATCGCCCATGATAACCACAGAAAAGAAAAAGCAGACCTGAAAAACTTTACTGAGTTTAGGGCTTGTTTCTTTTCCACTCCCAAGACAATGATCTATATTGTTTACTAAAGAATAGCCAAGGGTGAAAATCCAGTTTAGAAGCAGGGGGCAATGCTTGAGTGGATGACCACCTTACTGAAATTCTGGAAGACCGGTTGATTCGGAAGTTTAGCACTCTGGTGGGGGACCCAGTAAATTATCATCTGATCTAAAAGTTTATGTTGTATATGGTATGAGCTACTGAAACTTACCTTTTTGTAGTCTACCACCACTACTTACTGTTACGGGTTTGCTGAGCAGTAAAGGCAGCAAAAATACAAGTTACACAGTTCTGTGTATGAACCATTACTGAGGCCAGACCAGTGAACACAGGGCCTGGGTTTTCCCAGAAAGTTTGATTTCATTCTGTTAGATTTTTATCCTGTTGTCATGGAAATAACCACATTTAGTCATCGAAACTATATCATCAGGACTATTTCTCATATCCAGAAATGACCTTCAAACCTTTGGTCAGACTATGTGTTGCAATTTTGACCTAAACTATACTGTTGCTGTACTTAATTCTTGTAGCATCACAGAATCAGCTGAAATAAACATCCCTGTACGAGGCTGGTGGTCCTATGCCTGTTTCCATACACGTTCGGTCAAAGCATGGGGATTTTGACTTGAATTACTTACTCTATTCCAAGTCCAAATTGGCAATGCCAGTCAAATAAATTGGGCAAAGTATGATGGATGGTGAGATGGATAAATGAACAGTAAGGGCTTCAAAGAAACCACCAAATTTATCTTATTTAATACTTCGTGACAAAGACAGTTTAAAGTACAGTGTGATGTGGTTCAATCTGATGCTCCTTATCCTTTATTGACACAGTTAAAATAGTGACATAAAGAAGAGTTTTAAAAGAAAATTTGCATACAGTAATGTTAAAATAACTTTAAAAAGAACATAATCTGAGAATCAGTGGAATGCTGGTACCTCCTGTTCTCACTACGCACACAGGAGGATGTGGTTGGTGCAGTGAGACTGCCTGCGTGGGAGTCCTAAGTCTACCACCCACCAGTTGTGTGGTGACCTTGGGCACATTTTAACCTCTTTTTTTTTCTGCAAGATGGATATGACAACAGTACCTATCTTTAGGGCTGTTGTAAGAATGAAACTCATTGATACATATAAAATGCTTGGAACAGAACCTGGCAGGCAGGAAGGCATTTAATAAATATTAGCTGTTATGATTTATTTCCACAAAAGAAAGTTTTAGAGACTATTTCCATAGAATGCAGGCTAACATTTTAATTCAAAAGTGACTATTATAATACTACAGTGCTGGATGTGTGTATAACACGAGGCTTAAAACTCAGTGATGTCTTTCTGCTTCTCTCATTTGCTCTTAGGAGGCAACGTGAAGGGGTGGAAAAGAAACGTTAGTCCTAGCAGAACACCAAGAGCCACATGCTCTGCAGGGGAATACTTTTGTTTCCTTCAAGGCCTGGCACCTTGGGCCCTTCTTGCTCTAATCTCATATTCCCATCTTCCATCTGCCTGGGAATTCACAAGCATCACAATGTTAGACCCATCAGATCTCACAATATCATAAGACTGAAAAGGACCTCAGTGATGGGTCATTTAGACCCCCTCCCCAGTTTTCACCACAATAAAATGAGGGGTGGTAGTCACTGAAGGACGTGTCCATGGCGACACAGTCTGTGTGAGACCAGACCAAGTCCCCTCACGCCCACTTCTGGAATCCTGGTCTGGGGCTGTTTCTCATACACTCTTGCTTCATCCCCACTGGCACCTTGCATAGTATTATCTACACATTTGACATTCAAAAAAATATTCCTTCAATGAGAGAGTGAAACCAATGTTAACTATTTGTTTTCAAAGTATTTTGGGGTTCCTTTTGTAAGATTTAGGGAGAGGGAATGGATCACCGTCTCAGACACTTTTCCCTCCAACCTACTTCCCAGTTCATATCTCATTGAGTATCCAGAGGAAAACCAATCCCCATCCTTGTTTCCACCACATTCCTTTCCATTTTTATTTAAGTTTTTTTTTTGACGCGGACCATTTTTAAAAAGTTTTTTTTATTAAATTTGTTACAATATTGCTTCTGTTTTATATAATTTTTGCCCTGAGGCATGTGGGATCTTAGCTCCCAGACCAGGGATTGAACCCACACCCCCTGCGTTGGAAAGCAAAGTCTTAACCACTGGACTGCCAGGGAAGTCCCTGCACATTCCTTTTCAAAATGCCATTTTCCAATATCACTGTTAGGACTCATGTCCTCATTTTTTCCTTCTACATCTAACTTAAGGTATTCCTAGAATCATAGCGATGAAAGCAACTGTGACCTGTTCATTTAGTTCACTTCCCAGCCTGAACCTGGGCAGGCAGGACAGGCGAGGATTCAGCCTGTGAGGGAGTGTACATCATCACGCAGAAGGAAGAGGAGGTGCTAGCTAGAGCCTGGCTTTTACATTAGGCTTCCTTCTCCTGCCTTGTTTCTTCTCCCTCTTTCTTCCCTCCAATCCTGCTACATTCTCTGTGAAGACTTGCCCAACCCCTCCCTTCCAGCTTAGAATTCTGTTCTCCCTTTAAAAATTGTTGTAGCATTTTAATGATGGCTTTTATTACATATTATCAATCACTTTGAAATTAATTGTGTTTAGCTATCCAAGCAACATACAAATTAATCCAAGTTGTAAAATTTCAAATATTACAACAATGGTTATGGATGGGTATGATTAATATGACTAAACTCCTCCACAATGCCTTTAATTCTTGTCTCTTTTAGTGGGTGTCTCGTTCTACACCTTTCCTATCCACTTATGTATGCATTTTTACTTTTACAAATTCATGGTTTTATTTTGTTTTTATGAAAGTGGTACCATTCAATATGTATTATTTTGCAATTAGCTTTTTTAATTAATAATAAGTCTCAGTGACCTTTCTGTCTCAGTATATATAGGTATACTTCATTCTTTTTAACTGTTTCCTAATTTCCAAAAAGATGTACAGAGTTTATTCAGCCATTCTCTACTGATGGCCATTAGGTTTTTTCAATTTCAAAATTACCAAAACTTTGCCATGGAAGGGAATATCATAATATATGTACATGCTTGCTTGATTCTCTATGATATATACCGAGAAATGGAATTGCTGGGTCATAGAATGTGTACATTATTAATTTTTAACACTGCTAAACTGCTCTCCAAATAGGCTATATCAATTTACACACCTGTCAGCAGTATATAAAAGTACCCATTTTCCCATTAGTTTGCCAATCTTAATCCCCTTTCCCTTTCTTTTACCTTCATATATAGTTTATTTCCTAGGTTTGGGGGTATACGCGCTCTGAAAGCAGGGTCTAGGATCTCCTCATATTTGGAATCCTTCTCCCATCCAGAGGGGTTTAATAACTGGTACTTCATGAATGTTTGTTGAATGCTCTCTAACCATAAGTTTTCTGTTCACCTCTGGGCAATACACACTTTTCAAAAGCATTTACCAAGATAGCATCTAACTTTGAGAATGAAAAAAATTCTAAGAAAGTTAGCTGAATTTTTTTTTTTGCACATAACTCCTCTCTGAACAAGTTACAGATACCTTTCATTTAAAGTTGTCTAAGACAGGCTTCTCTCCTGCCTTGCTGGCAGGAAGCAGTGAAAACAGACCTGGTTATCTCAGACAATAGCTAGCAGGGTGTCCCACCCGCTGGGAAACAGGAGACCAAAGGCGCCTCAAAACCTCTGGGAACTAGACAAGATGGAATGGTGAAAGAGCAGGGTCACAGTCTTTGGAACATTCTGGATCCAAGAAGGTAAATTCTTTTACAGGATTTTGAAATAGAGGAAACCATTAATAACGTCCAAAGCATGGCAGTAAATGGATCTGGGTGAGGAGGAACTGTGAAAGGGTAGGAAAAACTAGAGTGAGAACTGGGCATATTTTTAAAGGAAATGTGGATACAGGAAACAGGGGTTTTAAAGGTGTGAATTACGTGATTCAAGAGAAATTTTCCCTCCAAGCAGTGCCTATATTTATTTATATGATAATCTTGCCTATATTTATTTATATGATCATCTTGAGCTAAAGCAATTCTAAAAACCGACTAGTGAAGTTCCAAATCTTGTTGTTCTGAACATTAATTTGAAAATAAGAAGAGTTTTCCAAAGGGGTAACAGATAGCTTTCAGCTAAATGTGAACTCATTGAGAATTGCATGTAACTTGGTTTGTGTTTCACAAAGGAACTGCTCCTAAATAAGAAACAACATAAAGGAAGACACATGTTCGCTCTTACTAGTGTTTCTTTTTCTCTCACCTAATGAACCGTTTCAATAGCAACTGTGCAGCCCAGTGAGGGTACAATTGCATTTCGACACAAAAACAAATGAAAAAAATGAGTAAGTCATTTGCTGTGCTGGACCGACTGGGGAATGGGCCCCTGAGGTCCCAGGGGGCTTAGACCTAGGCCAGATTTTGAATTCCCCTGGGCTGGAGACGGGCTGGAAAGGCTAATACTTTAGTTCATTACCGCTGTCGGAAAACCCAAACTGCCTTTAGTTTGCCATCAGGGCCTCGGGGCTGTGGTCCCCGATGCACCCCCGTAAAGTACACAGGGACCCACGCTTTGGTTTCTCAGCCTAGCCTCCTCCCTTCCACCCCTTCGCCCACCCTGGGGCCACTGCCAATAAACGCAGCAGTGACCAGGCCTAACTCAAGTCCGCAGCGGCCCATTTCAGGCCAGGAACAACCAGGGTCTGCGGAACGGGAGGCGAGTTTGGCCCTTTGCAGGCTCCGTGCCCTTCTGGCCCTTGTCGTGTGGAACAAAGAGGGCAGGAGCGGAGGGCGCCCCCAGGAGGAAAGGTGGGGAAGGACACCCGCGGGCGGAATTCTGGAGGCGGGGGAGGCTGGACCCGGGGTGCTCCCGGAGAGCGGGCTGGGCGCCCGGGAGGCAGGGCTGGTCCCCGCCCCGCGCGCGACTCGCTCCGCGCCCGGCGCCCGGCGCAGCCCTTTCCCGACTCGTAGACACTTTACTCTTTTTCCTTTTCACCCTAATTATTATTATTATTACCACCTTCCCTCGCAAAGCGGGAGCCTGGGACTGCCCAGGCGAGCGGCGGAGGGGCCGCCATTTCCCGGGGAAAGCGCAGCGCGCGCGTCGGCACTGGGCGCCCCGGAAAGGAAACCGGAGGGGAGTGCCCGGCCCCGAGCCCTCCTCCGCACCGGCCCCGGGCTCGCCGCCGCCCGCGGCGCCCCGCTCGCCGCGCGGCAGCCCCCGACCCTGGCCCCGGGGCCCGCGTCCCCGGCCCGACCTTCTCCGGCGCGGCCCGCCCCCGGACCCCGGTCTCTCCCCTCCAGCCGGCGCCTCCGCGCCCCTTCCATTGTCAGCCCGGAGCAGCCGGCGCCCGACCTGGGCACCTCGGAGGGCCCCGGAGCGGCCCTGCCCGGGCTCTCTCGGTCCCTCCGCAGACCGCCGCCCCCGGACGAGCCCTCCTCTGCGGCCGGGCGCCTCCCTTCTCCCCCGCTGCGCCCCCAACTCCGCATCCCCAGGAGCCCTCCGCTCCCTCGGGTCCAGCGTCGCCCGGGGCCGGCGGCTGGACCCCGCATACCTCCTCCTCCCTCCCTCATCGCCCAAGATGCCCCCGGCTCCTCGCCGGCCCCAGGAATTTTACCGCTTCTTTAGCAACCCCCCCTTATTTCCCGAGAAGGCAAGTTGGGCAGCTTGATTTATTAATTTTTCTTTTTTTTTTTTTGCGGGAAGGGTCGGCTCTCCGGGGAGCGCCCGCAGGGGCTGGGCAGCGGGGAGGGGCAGGGGGGTTTCTCCGGCCCCTGCACTGCCCCCGCGGCGCGTTTTGTTTCCAGACCCCGAAGCCCCCTGAACAATGATGCCACCGCCATGGCGGGCTCACCTGGTGCTGCGCCGCCTGCTCCGGGCGCCCGGTGCCCTCCGCGCGCCGCTCCCCGGGCGCAGGTTCGGCCGGAGCGGCGCCGGTGCCGGGCAGGACTCTTTGCCTTTCTTTGGGTTCTATCTGTGCGTGTCAATGGCGGCAAGCGGCAGTTCTCCGGGCCGCGGATAGTAGCGGGGGGAGGAGGAGGAGGGAGAAGGGATTGCTCCTTCTCCACATAACCACCTCTAGGAGGAGTCGCTCAGCCTCATCCCCCGCCAGCCCAGGATCCGCGACGGGTCTGGGGCTTTCGGTGGGGCTTGATGAGCTATTGTCCTTCAGGAGCATTAATGATGAAACCGCGCGGCCTCCGATCAGTTGGCGGATCCGCTGGATGCGCTGAGGGCCTCTGGCTAAGATGAGGCTTCCCCCAGAGCTGGGGACTGAGGCGCAATGGTCTCGATCCAGAGTCTCCTGTTAGCGGGATCCACCTTTGGTGGAAGAAGGTGGCGTGGGCGTTCATCTGGTAGTCCTGGGGAGAGCCTTAGAAGGTGAAAGGGAAAAATGCCATTTTCCAGTGTCTCGTGTCCTTAAAGAATAATAAATACATTAACGATTGTGTCCACCACTGGGACGATAGGGTTGGGTGGCCACAGCCACGAGAACTAGGACTTTATATCCATGCCTGCCTTTTAGCTTTTTATAAATTAAGACAGAATCCAGTGTTGCATATTCTTTAGAGTAGCAGATGTATGTTTTCATGGGTAAGACTGTGTGCATGGACATAATTTTTAGTTCAGTTGCTTTTACAGGGTGTTAATTTGTATTCTCGGTAGGTGTTAAGACTAGCAGGAGGCTATTGTCTTAAAGACCAATTTCTATTAGTTTCTGGGAAAAAAATATATTTATGGGGGTGTGGTGGACAATATCAGGTGCGAAAATGGAATTTATTGTAGTTCTGTTCTACTGGAAGCCAGTTGCGTCCTTTGTATTTTGTTAGCTGGGGCTCCATGGCTAGGGGGGTTGAGTCAAAGGAATTTGTTTATTTCAGTGGGAAAAGTTAACTTGCTATGGGCCATCCTTGTTTCCTCTGATCTCCCGCTCTTGGTAAGTCAAAGGACTGACAAAAGGAGAGGCAAATTTTTGATGTCTTCACAAAAAGAGAAACGTACAGGAAAACACAATTCTCCAACACTGGCCAAATGGATGCATTTCAAAGCCTCTTCCATTTGGCAATATTATGTGTATTTGATCCTATAAATGTATAAATGTTTAGGCAATCTTTTGGTGTAAAAGCCTCCAATAGACTTAAGTGGGAAGACCCCAAATGTCCATTGCCCTCTGGATCAGGGCTGTTGATGGAATTAGACAGCACATTAGACCAAATGTGCTTCAAAGGGTTTTTTGAGCAATTGGTGTATTTCCCAAAAGATTATGATGTATCATAATGGTATAAATAAACTGTTTAAATCTCACATGGCTTCTCAAAGTCTCCTGGACCCAAATGGTCTCTGTTCATTGGAACTTCCTTCCTTCACCTTCGTACTCTTTTACACTCCCTGTGTATGACCTCACTGTTCTTTGTCTTTGAAAGCACTTTCCAGGTCAGAAATCTAGTGAGGACAAAGTTCTTTTTTCCCTAGACAGATGTTTTAAGAGTTTAAAAATGATCCCCTGGGGCATCTCATAATGGTTTCGATTTCCCCTTCCTACCGGAAACCCCTACCTCCCATACTGTATAGATTTCTGATGCCTATACTTGATCAGAAATAACCTCCAGACCAACATTCAGGAACGCTCAAGAGCCTTCTGGGAGTGCTTGAAAAATCCTCCTATCCTGTGACTGCAGGCAGCCAGGCTGACTGAGATAGAGCTGAATAATTCATCAATATATATTAGATTCACATTCTCCCTATAACTTCCCAATGAAAATGTACACATGGTCATTTTTATGTGTAGTTTATGTAATTCGTTTCATTGTAGCATTTTGTTCTATGTTTTTCTGATAAAGGCTGAGTCTAAGAAATTTACTAGACAGGACTTTCCCCTTTCATACTAGTTGGTTCCTTCAAATAGATGATGTAGTTGAAATTCAGAGAATCAAGGGAATATCAGTTTCATAATAGTCTGGTTCTTAGAAGAGATCCCAGAGTTCACTTGGTCAAACCCTTTATGTGATTGGAAAAAATCTAGTATTCAGGATGTAGAGGGGACAAAAATGTAACCTAATGTGCAGATCTAGTTAAATTGTCTATATTTATTATTGAACATTTAGAACATGAACAGAAATTTAGCACTGAGATAATATTGTATAGTTAAAATACATTTGAAATAGTCAACAGGATTATGAGTTCATTAATAATCTTGAGTTCTGCAGTGGCCTCCCACACAGGGAGCCTCTGACAAGGTGAATAATAAATAATGATAGTAAGACCTAACACTTACTGAATGCTTATTGTGTGCACTGAGCTTTTCCATTACTAACTCATGTAATCTTGACAACAACTCTATGGGGTGGGTGTTGTTTTCTTTTTACTGGTGTTGAAACTGAGGCAGTGAGCAGGAGAGAAACTTGCCCGCAGTTACAGTTAGGAAGTGGCAGCCTCGTCTGTCCTCTTTGTTTCGTTGTTGTTGTTGTTGTTGTTTAGTTGCTAAGTAGCCCGCCAGGCTTCTTTGTCCATGGTATTTCCCAGGCAAGAATCCTGGAGTGGGTTGCCATTTCCTTATAAAGAGGATCTTCCCAACCGAGGGACTGAACCCAGGTCTCCTACACTGCAGGCATATTCTTTACCCCTGAGCCACCAGGGAAGCATTTGCTTTTAGCAGAGCAATTTTGTGATTGGTCACAAGGTCGAAAGTCTCTTGGACTGTTCCCAATCCATATCCTCAAGGAGTCAGTGAAAAGCATGATTGTAGTACGTTTAGTTGATTACCGTTGCAATGAAAATATTTTCTTAACCCTTGACCTGTATGTGTGCATGTTTTTATGAATAAATATATTGATTGTGAGTTGACTCCATTAAGGATCTCTCATAAACGTTTTATTGAGATGCAGGATGAACTGTTTCTTCACTTAAGAGACAGGCATGTCACATGATTTAGAGATGAAAGAAATGAATTAGCCATGCTACCAGATTCATATTCTGTTGGGTCAGCTAGTAATTCACCCACAAAATCATCAATTTTAAAAATAGCTTCAATTTTGCCCACCCTCCAAGCCATTTTACTTTTTCTGTGGTCCAAATGTTTGATGTTGTGTGAATTTAGTGGGTTTTTATTTTCCACGATTAGTTCTAATCTGGTTTATGACAGCTATTATAATTTGTGATTGTCTTACCCTTATGAGATCTTGGGATGCAATTGCCCTATTAATTTCCTGATCCTCACCTCTTCTAGAAGACTGTATCATGTAGGTGTTTGTTTTTATCTGACATATCTAAGTACATGAGTATAAGATTTCTGTGTCCAGATTAATTTCATTTGAGAATTCTGATCTCCTTTGAAGTAACCTGAGATTCCCTGGGAGTGTCATAAAAACAGATGGAAATCATTGGTTTAAGCTCTTCTTTGAATGTAAGTTAGGCACTTCTAGATGGTATATTAATTCCATCAAGGCACCAACTGGCCTAAATCTAAATAGCAACTTGGAAGCCTGAGGTTATGAATACCCACAAAACATCAAGCTAAACAGTTCCCCACTATGCTAAGAAGCAAACACAGCTTCTAAATGTACCTTATAGGGAGGGGGGTTCCAGAGGGGAAGCATATGTAAACCCATGGTGATATCATGACAATGTATGGCAAAAACAATTAAAAAAAAAATGTACCTTATAGCCTGGAAAATACTAGGCAATCTGACGTTAAAGTTTTTTATTAGAGAAATATGGAGTCTTTCCTGTTGTTATATTTTGAATTGTAAACATGATTAATGTTAAACATTTATTTCCTTCATCAGAACTGGTGGCTTTAAAATCTTAATCATTTTGGGAAGTGAATAATATCCTTAAAGAAGGAACACATAGGCAAAGTGCGTTCTTGGTGTCTCTGGCTAAAATGAACATTGTCCCCTAACAAAAGAAACATTTTACTGGTTCTGGTTCTTAAGAACAGTAATAGAACATGTCCTTTTAGATGCTACATCCTGACCTTTTGTGCTTCCCAGGTGGCGCTAGTGGTAAAGAACCTGCCTGCCAAAGCAGGAGACGCAAGAGACGTGGGTTCAATCCCTGGGTCGGAAAGATTCCCTGGAGGTGGTAACCCACTCCGGTATTCTTGCCTGGAGAATCCCATGGACAGAGGAGCTTGGCAGGCTGTGGTCTATAGGGTCGCAAAGAGTCAGACACAACTGAAGTGAGTTAGACACAGCTGAAGCCAGTTAGAATGCATGCAGGACGTTTTGGTTTGGAAGGGGGATTTACATGAGTGGGTGTGATGCATACCTATGTATATACATATGAAGAAATAAATATTTGGTGTGTATGTTACATATGTGGACGTTATAAGATGGGTAGTGACTGAGACTGCTGTAGGTTCAGAGTTAAGCCCAATTTGGGACTTCTCTGGTGGTGCAGTGGATAGAAGTCTGCCTACCAGTGCAGGGGACACGAGTTCAATCCATGGTCTGGGAAGATTCCACATGCTGCGGAGCAATGCCCTGTGCCGCAGCCACTGAGCCAGCGCTTTAGGGCCCCCGAGCCACAATTACTGAGCCTGTAAGCCCACAAATACTGAAGCCCACGCACCTAGAGCCTGTCCTCCATAAGAGAAGCCACCACAGTGAGAAGCGCACACATGGCAAAGAAGAGTATGTCCCTCCCTGCTCACCAAAACTAGAGAAAGCGCAGGCAAAAAAAAAAAAAAAAAAAGCCTGATTTGGATTTTAAAGAAATCTACCAAATGTTTAGCATTTAACCAATGAGCTATGTTGTAAAGGGAAATGAAATGTTTCATGTTTCTAGGGGAAATATATTGTCAGCCCCAATTATGCAGAGTTGTAGTTAGGGAAATAAGGCACGTGATGTCATTAAATTGAATGGAAACAGAACCTGGAGCTCAGGGGAGTGTGCCAGTTGGTATCTTGCTCTGTTTGGTGCCGGAGCTCCCTGGGAGATCATCCCAGTACCCCTAGGCAGAACTCTCTGTGACAGTTGTGACGAGAAGTGGCAGCCTGCATCTAGAGACTTTGGACTCAAGCATCTGTTTTGGGAGATGGTGCGATGTGGCCTCACACCTCAATGAAATGGCTCTTTACAGTTCAGACCCGTTCTAGAGAATGGGGGCATTGATTTTCCAAATGCACACAAGCAGAATCCCATAGTAAAACTATAATTTATTTATACAAATGGTGTGTTTTTACAAAGGCCATCTGTCAGTTGACTCTCTGATCTAAAACAAATCTGTTTGTTCCCCAGAAGAAATAACATGTCTGTTGAAAAAGGATTTATGGACGACAGGCTGCCCAATCCACCAGCCATTGGTATAACAGTAACTATTTATGATGTATTTACTTCTAAGGGAGTGCTGTGAGTAGAAACTATTACTTGTAAAGTATGGTAATTAATTTTTCATCACCTCAAAGCCAAGAAATGGAGCCCAATCGCATTTATTAAGATTGCTGCATGTGAAATGTGATTTTTTCTAGAAGAGTGAAAGCATTCAGAGAGCTATGGGCTCATGGCAGTGCACTGCTCTGATGGATGGGCTTGAACTATGGGCTTGAACTCAAGCCCTGGGTTTGGTTTTGGAAGCCGAGAAAGCAAATCACTATTGCACGATCCTGGCCACTTGATATCTAGGCACCAACTGGTAGCCCTTATTGAAAATTAGATCTTACCATTAATACTGAAAGAAAAGAGGACTCTAGGTCAGGGAAACAAATGGAAGAGAAGGGAAGACCCCTTGTCCCCATCCCTCTACACAAACAGATACTCCACCGAATATTCATATTTTAACAATTATTTTGGAATGGAATCTAATATTTCTTAATATGTGTCCTTTTAAAGAAACTGGATTAGGTCACAGAAGAGGTACAAAAAGGTATGTTTTCTTCTCTGAGGAAGCTTGCCATCTACCTGATAACTCAGGACATGGTAATAGATACAGAAATCACCTTGACAGTATAAATAAAAAATAGTTCACCAGAGTCAGTGGTTATCTTATCTCTGAACCCTTTCCTTAAGTCAACACCAGTTCTTATAGTTTGGTTTTCCAAAGTATTCTTAAAATTAACCCTACCAAGTTTTTTCCCCAAATATTTAATTTTTATTTTTCAGACGTTAAGATATATATGACACCTGAGTATGACACACAAATCGAAAAGTGTGAAGGTAGATGGTCCAAGGGGTCCTTTCCCTAGGGTCCTTTCCCTTTCCCCAGGCAGCCGGTTGCATTCCCCAAAGTTAAGTTACTTCTGTGTCCTTCTAAGCACCACTTTCCCCTTGGGTTTCTCTTTGTGGACAAAAGTGTTATTTGTCTTCTCCAAGGGACTCTGAAAGAGTCTTTATAGTCAAAGCTCAAAGGGGACATATTCTATGACAGCACATTAACTCCTCGTTGTTACGATCTCAGGCAGAAGTGTGGACGCAGAGACTTGGAGGTGAGCTGTTGGTGAGTGTAACCACGAGGATTTCCTGCTGGTGCAGCCAAGTGAAAAGTGCCCCCCCCAACTCTGGATCTAGAAAAATCCTCACGTGATGTAAGTCAAACCCCAGAGACAAGGCTGGCACTGAAATACATTGTGTCTATCAGGCTGATGGTCCAGAGTCCAGCTCTGAAGGTAGAAGGACCCTCCCTCACCTCTTGATGACTCCTTGACGATGCCTGGATGCCATTCCGCTTTATTTCCCATAAATACCTCTCAGGAGTGGGGCTAGAGATGAAATGGGCATTGCCCCAGACCCCCCATTATGTGAACAGGTCTCCCAGAGAAGTTGGACTGAACCTGTTTACTTCCAAACTTCCCACTTCAAAGGGCATCAGAATCGATGAAGTGTCTGTTGACCCAGATCACATCCAAGGTCATATCTGCTTGGGATCTCTGTAGCCTGGGGCCCCTGAGCAGGTTCACCTTCAGCTGGGGCTGCTGCTCCCTGGTTTGGGCTGCCAACCTTCCCACCTAGAGGCCGGTTCCAGCTTAGCCTTTCAGGAAACTGAAGGCACTGAACCAGGGCACAGTGTGTCCCCGGAGCCTCCATGGGCAGGAGGCTGATTAAGCCAAGGCACTAGAGAAATGAGCTCTGAGAGCAGTGGGAATGGGGCAGCTCATGGCTTCCTGCAACCTTTCAGCTGTGGGCTCCTCAGGTCTGGTTCTTAGCAGCTCTTGTGTTGCTTCCTCCCCTATTCTTATAGAGGAATTCATATATATATATATATATATATATATATATATATATAGAGAGAGAGAGAGAGAGAGAGAGAGAGAGAGAGAGGGAGAGAGAATTCCATGCTTGGGCTTCAACAGAAGACTTCCGGCCTCACCTAAGTATTCCTTCTATTTGATTTGGGTTGGAGAAGAGTATCAGAATGAATGAGAAGAGAGTTTATGTCAAAGGAGACTCAGTCACTCACACCTTCGCTGTCCATCAAGGTTTCAACCTGTTTCTTCTTTTTTCCCCTCTCTCCCTGTGCCCCCCACCACCTTCTCCCTTCCTCCTTCCCTTCCTTCTTCCTTCCTCCTTCCCTTCCTTCTTCCTTTCCCTCCTTCCTTTTTCCTCCTTGAAATTCTTAGCTTGGGTTTTTAGGCACAGAAAGGTCCACTGAGAGCTATTGAGCTCTTGGGAGATACAAAGGCTCTGGGAAGATTTGTGTTTGTGTGTTTTTGTTGAGCTCCATCTTGTGTTGTTGGCAGCTTCTCACAGGGATTTCCCCCACAAAAGATAGCTGCCCATTCAATCTTCTCATCTCACCCCAGACTCCTCACCTCACCATCTAGTTCTGGTTTCTCTGTTACATACTCCCAGAAAACCTCCTTCATAGCACAGATTGAAAACATTTTTCTGTAAAGGGAGAGATAGTCAATATTTTAGACTTGTGGAGGATATTATGTAGGTATTTATATAACAAGAGAAAAAACAAATTTCCATAATTTTTTGTTAATACAATTCTAAATATAGTAATACTAATGGAATATGATTTTTGTTTTTATTTATTTAAAAAAATAGTTTATTTATTTTAATTGGAGGATAACTACAATATTGTGATGGTTTTTGCCATACATCAACATGAATCAGCCATAGGTATACATGTGTCCCCCCCATCCTGAACTCCCCTCCCAACTCCCTCCCCACCCTACTCCTTTGAGTTGCCCGGCACCGGCTTTGGGTGCCCTGCTTCATGCATTGAACTTGCACTGGCCATCTATTTTGCATATGGTAATGTATGTGTTTCAATGTTATTCTCTCAAATCATCCCACCCCTGTCTTCTCCCACTGAGTCCAAAAGTGTGTTATTTACGCCTGTGTCTCTTTTGCTGCCCTTCATGTAGGATCATTGGTACCATCTTTCTAAATTCCATCTATATGCATTTATATACAGTGTTTGTCTTTCTTTTTCTGACTTACTTCACTCTGTATATTAGGTTCCAGATTCCTCCACCTCATTAGAACCGACTCAAATGTGTTAAATATTCATTAGAAGGACTGATGCTGAAGCTGAAGCTCCAGTACTTTGGCCATCTGATGCAAAGAGCTAACTCATTAGAAAAGACCCTGATGCTGGGAAACATTGACGGCAGAAGGAGAAGGGGATGACAGAGGATGGGATGGTTGGATGGCATCGCTGACTCAATGAACATGAGTTTGAGCAAGTTCTGGGAGATGGTGAAGGACAGGGAAGCCTGATGTGCTGCAGTCCATGGGGTTGCAAAAAGTTGGACATGACTAAACGACTGAACAACAGCAGTATTTCATTGTGTATATGTACCACAGCTTCCTTATCTGTTCATCTGTCAAGGACATCTAGGTTGCCTCCACGTCCCAGCTATTGTAAATAGTGCTGCTGTGAACTTTGGGGTACATTTGTCTCTTTCAATTCTGGTTTCTGTGGGGTATATGCCCAGCCATGGGATTGATGGGTTATACGGCAGTTTTAGTCACACTTTTTTTTTAAGGAATCTCCATGCTGTTCTCCATAGTGGCTGTACCAGTTTGCATTCCCATCAACAGTGGAAATATTGAGGGTTCCCTTTTCTCCACACTCTCTCCAGCATTTATTGTTTGTAGACTTTTTGATGATAGCCATGAAGATGATACTTCATTGTGGTTTTAATTTGCATTTCTCTAATAGTGAGTGATGTTGAATATCTTTTCATGTGTTTATTAGCCATCTTCATGTCTTTGGAGAAATGTCTGTTAGGTCTTTTGCCACTTTTTGATTGGGTTTTGTTTTTCTGGTATTGAACTGCATTAGCTACTTGTATATTTTGGAGATTAATTCTTTGGAATACAGGTCTACTAATGAGAAGACTGGGATTCTATTTTAGGAGCGATAACATTTCTCTTCCTCCTTTCTCTCCTTCTTCTCCTCCCCTTCCATCTCCTTTCTCTTCCCCTTCTCATCTTCCTCTTCTCTTAGACATTTCTCTTGGCTCTCTCTCTTTGCATACTCCAGGTTGTGCTGCTTGCTTTCTAGGATTGCTCTCTAATTATCTGAGGGGTTTATCTCTCCTACCCTTTTAACAATTTCTTTCTCCCCTTTTGTCTGTTGGGTCCACTGTCCTTCTTATTTTTGGTTGACTTCCTTGTTTTGGTGGGGAACATTTTCCAGGAACTTCCTGAGAAAGGATGCATAGAGGTAAAACTGTTTGCATATCTGAAGGCAGCTTTATTCTATTAATACTCTCACATTTTATACTTTCGTCTGTGGTCATTTCTGTTACACTTTTTCTCCTTAAGGGTTTATGTCTGTGAATTCCTTTATTGTTATTTTAGTGAAGTTTTAGGAGGAAGTGAAAATAAACATAGGTAACGTTAAAATTCCACCTGCTACTCAATGTATTTTTCCTTTTTTAAAAGAATCCCCTCTCCTAAATTTTAGTGAGATAGCCAGAATAATGACTATTTTTCCTTGTTTCCCTTGGAGCTAGATGTGGCTGTGTTATTAAGTTCTGGCTAGTTCTGCATGTGATATATGTGTAACTTCTAGGTCAAACTCTAAAGAGGCTGGTCTTTTCCTTCTCTGTCCTTTTGCCTGGAACATGGTTATGGTGGTGAACCATCTTCAACCTTGCAGAAGAAGGTAACACTTGGGGAAGGCTGAGCAACAACAGAGAAGGAATCTGGGTCCCCAACATAGTGGGGCACCTTATCAGCTCTGGGCTTCTAATGATCCCTGGTACGTGGGAGAGAATTACACCTCTGTCTTGTTTAAGTCATTGTGAGTAGACTAAATCTACTGCATGTTAAATCTGTTGGAGGAGATTCTTCATTCCATGTAAAATAAATTTCTCACCCTTTTTGCTTGAGGGAATTAAAAGGCTCGCAAGTGGTAAGCAGTGGAGGAGGTAACGCATCTCTCAGTTGGGTTATAGGTGAACTGTTGTCACACGACCACACTCCTAACTTATTTTATTTTTCTTCATATGGGTTCATGGAGCTTAGAAATGAAAGATTTGGTTCTAGTCCTATTTCTTCCACTGTGTGACTTTGGAGGTGATGGAATCTCTTTGAACCTTAATTTCCTCATCTATAAAATGATAATAATGGTTAAGAATGGGGTGGGGGGCGTACCATATTCTGCTTTTGTAATAAAGTCGTTAAATGTTTGCTCTAAAATGAGTCTTTAAAATGAATTTTATGTAACATATAAACTTCCTGTACTCCTCTGTCCATGGACTTCTCTGGGCAAGAATACTGGAGTGGGTAGCCGTTCCCTTCTCCAGGGGTTCTTCCTGACCCAGGGATCAAACCCAGTTCTCTTGCATTGCAGGCAGATTCTTTACTTCTGAGTCACCAGAGAAGCCCCCATAATATCAATAGCTATTATTTGCTGAACATTTTCCATGTGCCTGGGACTGCAAAGCACTTTTAGAACAGTAATGATGTTAATAATAAACTCTATTGCATGCTTATGATGTGCTGTGTATTCTGCTAAGTGCTTTGTTTGTATTATCTCATATATTCCTTACAATAATTGCATATGACCCAGCAATCCCACTACTGGGCATATACCCTGAGAAAACCATAATTGAAAAAGACACACTTACCCTAGTGTTCATTGCAGCACTATTTACAATAGCTTGGTCACAAAAGCACCTAGATGTCCATTGACAGATGAATGGATAAAATAGTTGTGGTATATATAAATATAATGGAATACTACTCAGCCATAAAAAGGGATGTATTTGAGTCAGTTCTAGTGAGGTAGATGAACCTAGAAAGAGAAAAACAAATATTGTTTGTTAAGGCATATATATGGAATCTAGAAAAATGGTACTGATGAATCTATTTGCAGGGCAGGAATAGAGATGCAGACATAGAGAATAGACTTTGTATGCAGCAAGGGAAAGAAAGGGTGGGACAAATTGCGAGGGTGGCCTTGAAACGTATACATTATCATATGTAAAATCAATAGCTAATGGGAAGTTGCTGAATAGCACAGGGTGGTCAGTGCGGTACTCTGTGACAACCTAGAGGGGGTAGCGTGTTGGGGGTGGTGGTTCAAGAGGGAGAGGACATATGTATACTTAAGACTGATTCATGGGTTTGATCCGTGGTTAGGGATACTGAGGGATACCTGCATGCTGCTTGGCATGGCCAACCCCACCCCCCACCAAAATGAAAGATGTACATTAAAACAAGGATAAGATGAAGAACGGTCTTTTGCAACAAATCATAGAGATGTACCTAGGGCATGTTTTCCTTTCCTCTTCTATGCTGCTCTGGCAAGAGGCACAATTACATCACAGTCTCAGAGAGAATTTGTCTTCTAACTTTGTCTTATGGGCCCAAAGTCACACAGCTAGTGGCCCAACGGGCATCAGAACTGGGGCCTTCTGATGGAGATTCCAACGGTTCTCTCCTTTCCACCTAACTGCCTCTGTTAATCTTACTACCCATCACTGTATGTGTCTCATATCAAAGGTTAGAAGAGACTCCAAAATAATTCAATGCAGGAAGATTTTGCAGTTGGATTTTATGTGGACAAATGAAAAGGATCCCATTTCTTTATCAACACACATTCATTTTCATAAAAAGATACTTTTCATGGAAGCAATTAAGTAGATGTACCCAGAATCTTCTGGTGTATTCATAGGTTTATGAGCAAAGGACTGTGTAGTCACCATTTACTGATGAAATCGTTTTCTTTTCTGTACAAGGTCACAGCTGCCTTGTCCTTTGAGTCTGGTTTTGTCAGGAGGCCCAGTTCTCTTTCTAGTACACAGGGCTACCTCTCTCTCTGGTTGCCACATTCATCCAGCTTGTTAGGTGAAGGTAGTCACCACTTCGTTCTGTGTCAAAGATCGTGAAATTAAGTGCTCCCAAACAGTGTAACAAGTGAGCAAGAAGAGCCTTACTTAGAGCCAGAGGTGGTGGTGGTTTAGTTGCTAGGTGGTGTCTGACTCTTGCAACCCCATGGACTGTAACCCACCAGGCTCCTCTATCCATAGGATTTTCCAGGCAAGAATATTGGAGTGGGTTGCCATTTCCTTTTCCAGGGGATCTTCCTGACCCAGGGATCAAACCTGGGTTTCCTGAACTGCAGGCAGATTCTTTACCTACTGAGCTACCAGGGAAGCCTGTCAGAGCCAGAGGGAATGGTCACAATTAAGATCTTTAAGAACTTTCAGAAGGACATCCCTGTAGAGTGGCTATGACAGCTGCTGCTCGTTGAGATGAGAAACCATTGGCTCAGAACCAGCCAGTTCTGAACAGCAGGGCTTCATGCGCTACTCCAAAGTGTTTATTTCTTTCCATGGTGGTTGCTGAAATGCAGGCTTAAGAATCCTGCTTTAAATGTGCCGCTGGAGACTCTGGGCTATTAAGGGTTATTGCTAGTGGTCCTCCGTCTAGGAATTGATTCTAGTTCTGTATTATCCATCTTTGACTTGGCTTAGAGGACTGCCTGTATTACTGCAGAATTTTGTTGTGGTGATTTTTGTGTTTGCTTTGGTAACCCATATCGTCATTTGTAATGAAAATTATGTTGAGGATATTATGGTACATAACCCAGAGAAGCAAATGCTCACTCATCAGATGCTCTCAATTCATTTTAGAAAAAATTCTGTACACTAAGCTTCACACGAACATGTTTTTATTTTCCAAGCAGAATGTGTGTTCAGATTACCTTTAGCTCACATTTGTATATCCTTAAAATAGTTATGTGTATGAATAATTCAGTTGAGTTAATAGCCCCAGTTAAATAGTTCTCTTGGAACTATTTAAATTTTCTTACATTGCCTCAAGGTTAGATAAAATCCCAAATTTTGAATCTCTTTGTCATGAAAAAAACCTACATTATACTTAGTGAGCGCTCATGATACCCCATGTACCACCACACTCCTTTTCACAGTTTTAAAAAATCAGTAATCAAACTGGACATTCAAAAATACATTGTAGTCCCTTTGCTAATCTTTTGAGTGTGTAAAGTGTTTTCTTGCAAATGCTATAGGGCCGACATTCTTTTGTGGCTAATCTTACTTGACCCAGCCCTAGTCATTCACAAACAACAGATGTTCACGGCCTAGTTTTCACTTTCCTGCTTGCTCTGTGAGCAATTAAGTTTGTAGTAGGCTGTGTCTTTGTCAAGTCCTCAGATTTCCAGTCAAACCTGGTATTTTCCTTGAGCTGAATTTTCCTCCCTTGGGACATGGTCTTTTGGTGCGGTTGGAGGTTTGTGGCAGGCTTCATTTATGTTTGTTCTGGTCTGGGGTACAGCTAATTCAGGCATAAGGTTTCTGTCAGATGATATTTAGAGGCACTCTGTATTTTTGTTTGGAATACTGGAACTATGGCTCTTTCTACAGAGTTTGTGAGTGCAATACCTTAGTCTCTTTGTTTACAAAGCAATCATAAGACTTTCTAGACAAGGCCAGAGTCTCCCGGGGTCTCTGACTACTAACTCTAGCTTTGGGATAACTGTTCCTGATTCCCTATCTCTCAGTGAACTATTATTAAATTAGAACAACAGATTGACAAAAATTGGTTTTTAGTTGCCTTTAATTCAGTACTGTACAAAAAACTTTGGGGATATCTACTGTTGACTAGATATTGACTGTTAGCACACACTCCAAACCAATTTGGAGAGAAGTGGGCAGGACTGATGTAATCAAAGCAAAGATACAAAGATAGTGAAATGAGTATGAAGTTTTCCCCTAAAAGACCACATATCCAATTTGTGGATAAAGTGTTTCTGTTCCAAGTATTTATTGGTTCTATTTATTTTTTTCCTGATTGCAAAAGTAAATAATATCTATAGTAGGCATTTTGGAAAAAATAAGAAAAGTAGTCTTCATGCACTCTCTCAACATCCATAAACTAACCATTAACACTTTACTCTCCTTCCTCTTTTCTAAGCATGTCTCTATGATTCACAAAACTCTTCATATTGTTTTTAAGGACTTTGTCTTTTAAGATAAAACCTCTGTCTAGAAAATGACTCAAATGTATGGCTTAATATAAGTTATCATAAGGTGAGCACTCATGATTAATATCTAAATAAAGAAGTGGAACTTTACCAACACCAGAAACCCCTCATTCTGCCCCATCAGCATTTCAACCCCCTTACCTCCCATGAAAGTAACCACTATTCTGACTTTTATCATGTACAACATTTTATCATTTATAACTTCTATGTATGCTACAAGCCTCATAATCCGTTATTATTATTTTCATTAAACTGCCAACAGTCTTTTAAAGAGATTTTAACAAATAAGAAAAACACTTTATATTTACACAAATATTTCCATTTCTGGTGCTCTTCATTCTATTGTATAGATTCAGATTTCCATCTAAGTTTCCTTCCATCTGCAGGACTTCCTTTAACATTTCCTAAAGTACAGGTCTGCTGCTAATAAATTCTTTTAGCTCTTTTATGCTTGAAAAAGTCTTTATTTTACTTTTGTTTTTGAAAGGTATTTTTTTTTCTGAGTATAAAATTATAGGATTATAAGTTTTTGTAGTCATTTAGTTCTTAAAATGTTGCTCCATGGTCTTCTGACTTGCTCTGTTTCCATTCACTAGTTTTTTTTTAGATTTTTTTTTTTTTTGATGTGGATCGTTTTTTTTCCAAAGTCTTTATTGAATTTGTTACAATATTGTCTCTGTTCTATGTTTTGGTTTCTTGGTCATGAGGCATGTGGGATCCTAGCTCCTCAGCCAGGGATCGGTTCCCTCACCCTCTGCATTGGAAGGCAAAAGTTTTAACTGCAGGAGTGTCAGGGAAGTCCCTAGTTAGTTGTACTCTTATCAGTTGGCTGCTTATAAGATTTTTATCTTTACACTGACCTTAAGCAGTTTGGCTAAAATCTTGTTGTTGCTCAGTCACTAAGTCATGTCTGACTCTGCAATCCCATGGTCTATAGTGTGCCAGGCTCCTCTGTCCTTCACTGTCTCCCAGAATTTGTTCAAATTGATGTCTGTTGAGTCAGTGATGCTATCTAACCGTCTTATCCTCCACCGCCCCTTTCTTCTTTTGCTTTCAGTCTTTGCCAGCATCTGTGTCTTTTCCAATGAGTTGGCTCTTTGCATCAGGTGGCTAAAGTATTGGGGTATGCCTCGGTAAAGTTTTCTTCTTTGATCCTGTGCTTTGGGTTCATTGAACTTCTTGGATGTATGCATTTGATAATTTTGATAAGTTTTGGAAAATTTTCATCCATTATTTATTTCTTTAATTTTGACCCCACCTCTCTCCTCTTTCCTCTTCTTTGGGGACTCCAACTGTTCTTTTTCAGGCTGCTGGAAGTTACCCCACTGCTCCCTGGTGCTCTGGGGTTTTTCTTTCCCAGGCTTTCTTTCTCTGTATGTTTTATTTTGGACAGTTTCTATTGCTAGGTCTTCAAGTTCAATACTTTTCCTTCTGCAGTATTTAATATGCTGGTCCTCCTGCCCAGTGTGTTTTTTAAAATCACAGATACTGTAGTTTTCATCTCTGTTCATTTGGGTCTTTTAAAAATATTTTGTTCAAATTGTTGCATGCTCAACCTTTCTTTTACTTTATTAGCTATATGTACTGTAATTACATATACAAAGGTCCGTCTAGTTAAGGCTATGGTTTTTCCAGTGGTCATATATGGATGTGAGAGTTAGACTATAAAGAAAGCTGAGAGAAGAAGAATTGATGCTTTTGAACTGTGGTCTTGGAGAAGACTCTTGAGAGTCCCTTGGACTGCAGGGAGATCCAATCAGTCCATCCTGAAGGAGATCAGTCCTGGGTGTTCATTGGAAGGACTGATGTTGAAGCTGAAACTCCAATACTTTGGCCACCTGATGGGAAGAGCTGACTCACTGGAAAAGACCCTGATTCTGGGAAGGATTGAGGGCGGGAAGAGAAGGGGATGACAGAGGATGAGATGGTTAGATGGCATCACCGACTCAATGGATATGGGTTTGGGTGATGGACAGGGCGGCCTGGTGTGCTACGGTTCATGGGGTCGCAAAGAGTCAGACATGACTGAGGGACTGAACTAAACTAATTGGCTGGGATCTTTTCTCTAGGCAATAAGCTGTTGCAGTTTTAGAGTTTACTTCCATTGTTTCCCACGTCTTAGGGATCACTGTTCTGTGCAGCCAGAGAGCTAATATCTAAAAACAGTCCCCCCCAACATATATTTTGTCTTTATCTTAGTTATTTCAGATGGGACGCTTAATCTGGTCCCTGTTACTCCATCTTGATTGGAAACAGAAGTCCCTATCTTGACTTCTATAGTGATTGCTTCTTTATTCTACTTAGTAGTTTTACCACCCAGGGGTACATCTCTAGAAACTTTAGTCTTCCCCATAAAAAACTTATTATGCACCTTTTAAGTCTCTTTTAATATATAGACTTCTTCTTCATCCTTTTCTTTTTCTTTTGTTTGATCTGTGAAAGAACTGAACTGTTTGACTATGTTTTCACATGCTCTGGCTTTTGCTGATGCATATTTTTGGTGTAAGTTTAACATATTGCCTGATTCTTTTCTATATCCTGCAAATGGGCAGCCAGATCCAGAGGTCTGATCAGTTTTGGGTTCAATTCCTTTGGCAAGATGTCACCAGGAGGTACATAATGTCTGGTTGTTTCTCTTTTTGTAATGTTAGTATTAATGTTTAATGCCTAAATGTATTCATTCACTGAGGATTTCAAAATGAAGATATTCTAATTCTCTAATTTCTTTTTCATTTATTAGGTGGAGTGCTTTATAAAGAGACACATGTCCTCATTACTATTTGATTATTCATGGTGCAGCTTATATGGGAAGGCAGAGTAAATGATTCATTTAAGATAACAAATTGGTTTCATATCATTCTCTCCAGATAACTCATTAGTTTAAAAATTCATTTTTAATATCATTATTAACTCATTGATTGATCAGTTTTAATCAATTGCAATTATATTTTTTGAAGCTCAAATTGCCCTGTCTGTGGCTGGGGGGAGCCTCTTCAAGTTGGCTCTGAGTTTTTTTTTTTAACTTTTTATTTTGTATTGGAGTATAGCCGATTAACAATGCGACAGTTTCAGGTGAAAGCAAAGGAAGGGCTCTGAGTTTTTTTTAACACCTTAATAGCTTAATAAATTCCTCTGTATTATGCTAATACATTCCAGGCTCATCTTGTACATTTCTTGCCCCAAACCAGGAATGGTAACTTGCCCAAGAAGTCTTTTCATAGAAAATGGCGCTTTAAACACTCTGCTAGGGATGGTCATTGCTGTTAGGTTGATCAGTGTTAGATCGTTGCTGTTGGTCATTGTTTTCAGGCTTCTTTAGTGCACAGAGCTAAGATTTTGTGTGTATATGTTTATGTGTGTGTGTTTTTTCCTTTGAGAGAATATCTCATGCATTCATATTGATACTTCTAATTCAAAATGACAGAGTTGTAAAATTCAACTTCTTCTATATTACATTTATATTTCCTCTCTTCTACACCAAGAATCTTGATTCTTAAGGACAGAAAAGATGATAGAAATATGATATCCCATAATTACTCATCTATTCTATCCCTCACACAAAACAGCCTTAGAAAAATAACTGTAATATTACAACCCCCAATGTTATTGCTAAGGGCAGTTAAAATAATTTTTTTGCATATTGTGCCCTACTTAAACTGTATCTACTTGTTTGCACTTTAGCCATTTCATACTATAAACCTCTCTCTCTTTTAGACCTCATTTAGTGTTAGTTCTATAAATAGCTACTTGTTAATTACTTATCACCAATCCTTATGTTAAATGTTCCTGTAATCATTTTGCTTGACTGAAGCTCATTCTTTGGTATATTTCTCAAGAAGTTCTCATGGGAACAATATTTCATAAGTTTTTGTGTGTTGGTAACACTTTATACCTTTGTACTTGAATGTTACCTTTACTGTCTATAATCTTAGGCTTGTATTTTCTTTCTTTGAATATTTTAAAAATATTCTCTATTTGCTTCTGGAGAAATGCTAGTGTAGAAATGATTCATGATAATCTAATTTTCTTTCTTTTATAACTCAACTACTGTTTCAACTAGATATCCAAAGTATTTTTTTTAAGTTTAGCAATTTCATTAGAATATTTTGTGATATTGGTCATTCTGGGTTGATAATCTTAGATACATATGATATGTTCTTTTAAAATGTAGTTTCAAAATCTTTTCTTTTAATTTAAAGAACGTTTTTAAAATTATGTGGTTTGATATTTATTCTATTCCTTTGTTTTAATTTTCTTCTTTGGAAACGTCTAGTATTCATACATTGAATTTTCTTATAGACTTTATTCTTAGGAGCACTTTTAAATTCACAGAACAATTATCTGAGATCACTTACTTTTGTCTTGAAGATTCATACTGGGTCTTATTTAAAATATCTAATTATTGATAAATAAAAAGGCACCTTAATTTTTGAAAGATAGCTTTGCTGGCTGCAATATTCTTGGTTGACAGTTCTTTCTTTCAGCAATTTGAATATATCATCTCATGCCTTCTGATCTCTTCTTGCTGAGGAGAAGTCAGCTATTAATCTTACTGGGGTTCCCTTATATGTGATGAGTCATTTTTCCCTTGCTGCTGTCAAGATTTTAGTTTTGGGTTTGAGCTTTAGTATTTTTACTATGATGCATCTGGTTGTGGATTTTGTGTGTGAATATTAATATTTATCCTACTTAGAATTTACTGATGTAGTGAGCCCAGGCTGCTTTAACATAACACACAGGCTGGGAGGCTTAAGCAAAAGAAATTTATATTCTCAGTTATAGAGGCTACAAGCCCAAGGTCAAGGTGCCATCATGGTTTCTTTCTGATGAAAGTTATCCTGGCTTGTAGATAGCCTTCTTGCTATGCCCTCTCATGGTGGGGAGAGAGAGAGAGAAAAAAAAAAAGAGAGAGAGAAAGGGAGAGAGAAGGAAAGGGAAGGGAAGATGAGAGGAGAGAATTATGGTCTTTCTTTCTTTTCTTATAAAGGCACTAATCCCATCATGGGGATTAAACTTCCCAAAGTCCTTACCTCCAAATACCATCACTTTGGAGGATAAGGCTTCAACATATGAATTTTGAGAGAAAACAAACATTTAGTCCATCTCATGCCTCCAAATTTAATTGCAAGAAAATGACTCCCAACTTCACAGTTCTAACAGAAAAAAAATTTCTTTACTGCCATCATATTTATTTATTTACTTGTGGTACCTGCAGATGTAAGAGTTGATCCTAAAGAAGGCTGAGCACCGAAGAACTGATACTTTTGAACTGTGGTGCTGGAGAAGACTCTTGAGGGTCCCTTGGACTGCAAGGAGATCAAACCAGTTAATCCTAAAGGAAATTAACCCTGAATCAACCTCTTAATTTCACTCTGCACTGTCTTCACTTCTGGCAATCAGATTTTTGTTCTCTGTATGCATGATTCAGTTTCTGTTTTATTATATTTGTTCATTTACTCTATTTTTTAGACTCCACAATAAGTGAAATCATACAGTATTTGTGTTTCTCTGCCTGACTTATTTTACTTAACATAATACCCACATAGTCATCTTCTTCGTTTTTTTTTTTTGAATTATACTTGATTTACAATGTTGTGTTGGTTTCTGGTGTACAGCAGAGTGATTCAGTAATGCATATATATTATTTTTCATATTTTTCCACTATGGCTTATCAAAAGGTATTAAACATAGTTCCCTGTGCTATACAGTAGAACCTAGTTATTTCTCTATTTTGGATAGTAGTTTGTATCAGCTAATCCCAAACTCCTAATTTATTCCTCCTCCACTCCCTCCCCCTTTTGATAACCATAAGTTTGTTTTCTATGTCTGAGTCTATTTCTGTTTCATAAGTAAGTTCATTTGTTTCATTTTGTATTTTACTTTTGGAATTCATTTATTTTTGGCTGTGCTGGATCTTTGTTGCCGTGTGGACTTTTTCTCTAGTTGTGACGAACAGGGGTTACTCTCTAGTTACTCTGCATGGGCTTCTCATTGTGGTGGCTTTCCTTATTGCAGAGCATGGGCTCTAGGGCACGCAGGATTCCAAAGTTGTGGCATGTGGGCTCAGTAGTTGCAGCTTCTGGGCTCTAGGGCACAGGCTCAGTAGCTGTGGCTCACAGGCTTAGCTGCTCCTTGCCATGTGGGATATTCTTGGACCAGGGATGGAACCTGTGTCCCCTGCATTGGCAGGCAGATTCTTTACCAATGAGCCACCAAGGAAGTCCCATTTGTTTCATTTTAGATTCCACATGTAAATATCATATGATTATTTGTCTTTCCCGTCCTGACTTCACTTAGTATAACACTCTCTAGGTTCATACATGTTGCTGCAAATGGCATTAGTTCATTCTTTCTTTATGGCTGAGTAGTGTTCCACTCTGTGCACATACCACATCTTATTTAACCTTTCATCTGTCAGTGGACACTCAGGTTGCTTCCGTGTCTTGACCATTGTAAATAGTGCTGCTATGAACATCAACCCTTAATACTCACTGGAAGGACGAAGCTGAAGCTCCAATACTTTGGCCACCTGATATGAAGATTCAGTTCATTAGAAGAGACCCTGATGCTGGGAAAAATTGAAAGCAGAAGAAGAGGGTGACAGAGGATGAGATGGTTCATGTCAATGGACATAAACTTGAGCAAACTCCGGAAGATAGTGAGGAACAGGGAGGCCTGGCACGCTGCCGTCCATGGGGTAGCAAAGAGTTGGACACGACTTAGTGACTGAACAACCACAACATGAGTATTGGGATGTATCTTTTTAAATTGGAATTGTCTCCAGATATATGCCCATGAGTGGGATTGCAGGATCATATGGCAACTCTATTTTTAGTTTTTTAAGGAATCTCCATGCTATTTTCCATAGTGGCTGCACCAAATGACATTCCCACCTCCAGTGCCTGAGGGCTTCCTTTTCTCCACATCCTCAACAGCACTGGTTATTTGCTGTCTTTTTGAATAGCCATTCTGATAGATGGGCTTCCCTGGAGACTCAACTGGTAAAGAATCTACCTGCAATGCGGGAGACCTGGGTTTGATCCCCCAGTTGGGAAGATCCTCTGGAGAAGGAAACAGCTACCTGCTCCGGTATTCTGGCCTGGAGAATTCCGTGGATTTGTCCATAGGGTCCCAAAGAGTTGGACAGGACTGAGCGACTTTCACTTTCACATTTCTATAGACATGAGGTATCTCTCATTGTGGTTTTAATTTGCATCTCCCTGATGATTAGCAATGTTGAACATCTTTTCAGTTGCCTGTTAGCCATTTGTATGTCTTCTTGGGAAAAGTGTCTATTCAGGTCTTCTGCCCATTTTTAAATTGGGCTGTTTGGTTTTTTTTAATGTTGAGTTGTATGGGTTCTTTGAATCTTTTGGATATTAACCCCTTGTTAGATTATATTGTTTGTAAATAAAAAGAAATTAAAATGTTTCTTCTGTTGATGGACAAATAGGTTTGTTCCTATTTTTTACTAACAATATTACATTGAGTATTCTTGTGCATTTTCTCTCTCTATATATATAATTGTATATGTAATACATTGGCATATATTTTTATCTCTATAATATTGATAAATGATATATAAAGTATATTGAAAAATATTTTGAAGTTGTACACAGGGCAGTTTCTAGAATGTTTCTGTTTCTACTTTTAATAGACAATACTCATGTTCCAATGAAATAATTTCCCATTTATTTTCCACTCATTTTCTTTTCTTCCTAGTGGTTTTTATCTACTATTAGGACAATTTTAAGAGAATTATTGGGAAAAAAATCAATCATAATCCTGTCATTTACATCAGGAACTTTTTTCGTATGGATTACATTTGTTAATTTTGTCCATGTATAATTAGAATCTACCGTCTTGTTTCCTGAGCAAGGAAACCTGATGTGCTGCAGTCTATGGGGTCTCAAAGAGTCAGACATGACTAAGCAACTGAACTGACTACCTGATCTTGTTTCCTGTTTATTTTCATTCCACTCAAAACTGTCAAAAACATTTCCCTTTGTAATTACATAGTCTTTCATCATCATCTTTATCATTATCATATGGTTTTATGATGGCATGATAAACTGAACAGATAAGATAGTAAATTTACTTAACTGTTTTGATGGAAGCCATTCTAAAAAGCAATTAAGAAAGATGTTCCTATCCCTTTTGCCCCAAAGATGCATGGATCTTTAGGCCCCTATTTGGAAGGGCTAGGCTACTTTTTGGAGGCCTGTCCGAGAAATACCAGGTGCTCAGGTAGTTTGCTGTCCAGTCCAGGGACACGTTTTTTAAATAAAGGTTTTCATTCCAAAAGCATGTTTGGAATTTTGTTATGGAAATTTTGGAGGGAGAGAAAGAACATTAGCCACTGATACTACCACTGTAGTGTTAATATCTCCTTTCACTTAAAAATTAATATATCAATTAATCAATTTTTGGTTGCACTGGATCTTCATTGCCACGCATGGGCTTTCTCTAGTTGTGGTGTGCGGGCTTCTCTTGTTGCGGAACATGGAGTCTAAAGCAAGTGGGCTTTCGTAGTTGTGGTCCACAGGCTCAGCTGTTGCTCGGCATGTTGAATCTTCCCCAATCAGTGATCGAACTCGTGTCCCCTGCACTGGTAGGTGGATTCTCAACCATTGGACCACCAGGGAAGTCCCGTTTTGTCTTTTGTGTTAGTACATGTCCCCCTCAATTTGGTTTCTTTTCTTTCCTTGTCATTTGTCTTAAAAAGTACAGAATACACGAATACTGTGTAAAAATATTTTTTACACAAATAGTAGTATTTTACTGTGTAAAAGATGAAAATAATTATTAAATGGAGAAGAAACAATACAGCGCTCTTCATTCTAGCACAGGAGCCTCCCTTCCCTCTAGAGGTTCATTACTGTTAAATGTTCTGTGAGCACAATTCCAGTTTTATTTCTTTGTAGCTACATATATATAAGTACATAAACAGTTGTTTTCTTCTTACAAGTAACGTCTTTTCTCTATTTTTCTGTGACTTGCTTTTTCAATTCGCAGCATAATCTTAGAGCTAGTCACGTTAGTGCTACATTGTTTTCTTTAACATCCATTTAATATTCTACAGAAGGGAGTATGGCAGAATTTTAAAATATTTCCTCTCTTGGTAGACATTTAGATGTGCTTCTACTTTTTCCTATAACAATGTCACAGCAACTACTCTAGTGCATTCTCTTTTGAAACATATGAAAAAGTTCTGTATGGTAGGTTCAAGTTGAATTTCAAGTTCACTTAGTAGATATGTTCAAAAGTTTGAGAGATGTAGTCAAACTGTCTTGAATTTATGTCCTTTCTAACAGTATATTGGCATGTCTGTAATATTGTTGTTGTTCAGTCACTCAATCATGTCCGATTCTGCTACCCCATGGGCTGCAGCATGTCAGGCTTCCCTGTCCGTCACCATCTCCTAGAGTTTGCTCAAACTCATGTCCATTACGTTGGTGATGCCATCCAACCATCGTGTCTTCTGTCGCCCCTTCTCCTTTTGCCTTCAGTCTTTCCCAGCATCAGGGTCCCTTCCAATGAGTTGGCTCTTCACATCAGGTAGCCGAAGTATTGGAGCTTCAGCTTCAGTATCAGTCCTTCCAATGAATATTCAGGGTTGATTTCATTTAAGATTGACTGGTTGGATCTCCTTGCTGTCCAAGGGACTCCCACGAGTCTCTCCAACACCACAGTTCAAAAGCATCAATTCTTCAGCTCTCAGCCTTCTTTATGGTTCAGTTCTCACATCTGTACATGACTACTGAAAAAACCATAGCTTGAACTTCATGGACCTTTGACAGCAAAGTAATGTCTCTGCTTTTTAATATGCTGTCTGGGTTTGTCATAACTTTTCTTCCAAGGAGCAGGTGTCTTTCAATTTCGTGGTTGCAATCACCATCTGCAGTAGTTTTGGAACCCAGGAGAATAAAATCTGTCACTGTTTCCATTGTTTTCCCATCTATTTGCCATAAAGTGATGGGACTGGATGCGATGATCTTCATTTTTTGACTATTGAGATTTTTGCCAGTTTTTTTCACTCTACCCTTTCACCTTCATCAAGAAGCTCTTTAATTCCTCTTTGCTTTCTACCTTAAGGGTGGTGTCATCTGCATATCTGAGATTGTCAGTATTTCTCCCAGCAATCTTGATTCCAGCTAGTGCTTCTTGCTGCCCAGCATTTTGGGTGATGTATTCTGCATATAAATTAAATAAGCAGGGTGACAATATATAGCCTTGATGTACTTCTTTCCCAATTTTGGACCAGTCCATTGTTCCACGTCTGGTTCTAACTTTTGCTTCTTGACCTGCATACAGGTTTCTTAGGAGGCAGGTAAGGTGGTCTGGTATTCCCATCTCTTTAAGAATTTTTCTATTTGTTGTGATCCACACAGTCAAAAGCTTTAGCATAGTAAATGAAGCAGAAGTAGATGTTTTTCTGGAATTCTCTTGCTTTTTTGATGATCCAACGGATGTTGGCAATTTGATCTCTGGTTCCTCTGCCTTTTCTAAATCCAGCTTGTACATCTGGAAGTTCTTGGTTCACATACTGCTGAAGTCTAGCTTGAAGAATTTTGAAATTTAATCTAAAACAAAATGTTTAGTAATTTTTGGGAATGCCTTATTATTTTTTCAACTTTATAGTTTTTGAAAAGCATTTACTTTTAATTGAAGGATAATTCAGTTCAGTTCAGTAGCTCAGTCATGTCTGACTCTTTGTGATCCCATGAACTACAGCACGCCCAGCTTCCTTGTCCATCACCACCTCCTGGAGCCTACTCAAACTCATGTCCATCACGTTGGTGTTGTCATCCAATTATCTTACCCTCTACTGTGCCCTTCTCCTCCTGCCTTCAATCTTTCCCAGAATCAGTCTGTTCTAATGAGTCAGTTCTTCGCATCAGGTGGCCAAAGTATTGGAGGAAAATTACTTTACAATAACTGTGTTGCCTTCTGCCATACATCAACATGAATCAGCCATATGTATACATATGTTCCCTTCCTCTTTCTCCCTCCCAGTTCCAACCCCATCCCACTCCTTTAGGTTGTCACAGAGCACCAAGGTGAGCTCCCTGTGTCATACAGCAACTTCCCATTAGTTATCTATTTTACATATGGTAATGTATACATTTCTATGCTACTCTCTCAATTTTTATTACTGTTTTAATTCATACTTTTTTGCATTTTGGTATCTCTGTCTTCTTTCACATAGCACAATGTTTTCAATATTTACCAATGCTGTAGCATGGGTCAGTGCTTCATTTCTTTCTTTTTTTCTGAAAGAATACTATTCCATTATGTAGACCCATCACATTCAGTTTATCCATTCATCAGCTGATGGACATTTGGGTTGTTTATACTTTTTTTACTATTATGAGTAATGCTGTTATGAACATTACTGTACACGTTTCTGTGTGAACATATGTTTTCAGTTCTTTTAGGTATATTCCTGGGAATGAAAATGCTGGGTCATTTGGTAGCTCTGTACTTAACTTTTTGAGCAACTGCCACACTGTTTTCAAAGGAGTTGCACCATTTTGCATTCCCATTAGCAGTTTATTAGGGTTCCACTTTTCCTGCAACTTAACACTTACAGTTATCCATCTTTTTTTATTATTGCTGTCTCAGTGCGTGTGAAGTGGTCTCTCACTGAATGATTTGCATTTCTACACAGGTACCAGAAATGTCTTTTTTTTTTTTTTTTCTTTCTCTTTTTGGTTGAAGTACACTTTCTAGTATTGGGTAGGGTTGGCCATCTTGATTATAATTGCAATGAGAGTTCATGGTCTAAGAAGTATTCTGAGTCTTGCACATCTGAATATGTCTTTATTTTTTCTGATACTAGAATAATAGTTTGATTGGATATAGAATTTAGGTTCAAAATTATTCCATCTCAGCACTTTGAAATTATTCCTACATTGTCTTCTTTTTAAATCTATTTTTGAAATAATTTCAAAGAAAAATTAGAGTAGTATAAAGAGCTCCTGTATACCCTTCACCCAGATTTACCTTTTTTGCTTTTTCCCACATTTGTTTTATTATTTTATTTTTGTTTTTATCCCTTTCTATTTTTCTTTCTGAACTATTTGAGAATTGTAGTTATCCTTCCCCTTTACTTTTATTTATTTACTCACTGTGAATTTTCTAAAAGCAAGAATCTTCACTCATATAACTATAATACCATTGTAGAAACAGAAAATTTAACATTGATACCATACTATTTAAGCTTCAGACCATATTCAAGTGTTTCCAGTTGCCTTTTAATAAATTTTATAGCTTTCATTTTTTCTCATCCAGGATCCACTTCATTCTCATGTCTGTTTAATCTTTATTCTTCATTATTCTGGATCAGTTCCTTGGTCTGTCTTTGTTTTTCATGACATTAATAGTTTTGAAGAGTACAGGCCTGTGTTTTTGTTGAATCTCTCTCCATTTACATTGTATTCTTATACCCAATGTTGCTAGTGAGAATTTGGACGTGGAACGACTGAAGGAGGGTGTATTCAACTCAGCTTGACCCCTTCTCACTCTTGAAGAGCCAGGGATGTAAACAATCTACTTCTGCAATATTTGGTTCCCAAGCTCTTCAAGGCCTGCTCAAGCTCAGAATCCCTAGAGATGCCCTTTGACAGCTCATTTGGGAGAATTTACTGTTCTCTCGAACGGAGCCTGAGCTGGGAAAGAGATCTCTATGTGTCGGTGCGACCCAAGCCAATCTTCCCTCAATTTCCACCTTACGAATCTTGTCTCTGAGAGGTAATATGCTGACTTTCTTCAGCTACACTTACAGCTGTCAACAACCACTATAGTCATATCGTATAAAAGTACCAATGATCACAATTGATCTTTGGCTATCGCTGTAGGCCATCATAGTATCAGAAGAGATTTTGAGTTCAATGATTTCACTTCTTTTGCAAAGTAGAAGCCTCAGGAGATGGAGAGCTAGGGAAGGTCTCATCCTTCATTAGTGCCACAGCCCTGTCTCGAATGAATATTGTGATTTATTATTTAAACTCGAAATCCAGAAATCCTAAGGAAACCACTGTTCAGCAGTGGCAAGACTAATACAGTGGCCACTTTAGTTAAAATAATACTGGAAAAAAGTGGGGGGTTTGGGGGACATAGTTCTGGTCTCCAGGACTAAGATGCTGTGAATTTGGCAGCCTGATTAAAAAGGCCAGGTGGGTGATATGCATGAAGCATCATTGAAGGGGGCTTAATGAGTTTGAAAAAGAGAGACCACAATTCATTATGCTAAGAGCATCTTAACTGTCAGCACATTGAATTAAGGGGCCAGTAGCAAAGAGGGCCTTCTTAGTTAGCAGTCACAAACGTGAAGGGTCAGGGGTCTTTAATTCAGAGGAAAGACTCTAGCTGTATAAACGTAGAGATTTATTGCTCTCCCAGTGATGAGTGCTATGAGATCCAGGGTCAGCACCCTGCACCACATCTGCTTTTGATAAGCTCTGCTGAGTTAGTTATTTATGTCATGAGTTCTTAGCCCCAAGCTAAGTGGGGGTGGGGGTGGGGTGACAGTGGGGGAGACAGTGAACAGAGAGAGGGGAAGGGCCCAGAGCTCACAAAGGTCAGAAGGTTAATGCTCAAATATGGGGCTCCATCAATAGCTGTTCAAGGGTTTTCCTGATTATACTTTTACCAGCATAACGTATGAGTTGAAAAAGATGATGGGCTTTAATATTGGTGAAATAGGTCTGGGTATTAAATAAAGCAGAGCATGGCTTTACAATTGTGAAATATATTTTTGTGTTTTAATGGAAAACTATGTTTCAACTGCAGCAGGGGTCCCCAACCTCCGGGATCTAATGCCTGATGATCTGAGGTGGCACTGATATAATAATAATAAAAATAAAGTGCACAATAAATGCAGTACGCTTGAATCATCCTGAAACCATCTCCCTCTAGCCATGGGCTGCAGAAAAATTGTCTTCCACAAAACCAGCCCCTGGTGCCAAAAAGGTTGGGGATCCCTACTCTACAGCCCATCCTTCTGGGTTACTATTTTGCAACCCTTTGTAAGTTGTAGGTAATTGTCAGGTATGTAAATTCTATCCTAATGGTAATAACTGGCTTTGTTCCCTTTGCTATTCCTCTCAACATTCCTTTCATTCACACACATATGTACATTTTAAACTTTTCCTCCGGACAGGTTAAGACGATTGTCTGGTTCTCTCATCATATGAGTCAAATAAAATCTTTACCATGTGTTCATTTTTATATCTGTGAGAGCGTCGTGATTTTACCTTTTTCTGAATATTATCTTTTAACAGAAAAATACTTCCATTGCCTGATTGCTTGGAAAAAAGTTCAGCCCTTCTCCTTTTCCATGTCTTTCTGAGATTTAGTTACACAGATCAGCTCCCTGGAAACTCCTTCATGGGCACTTTTAAATATCAGTCATTTAAAACAAACAAACAGTTGAAACCTTCCCCCTCCTCCTTTGTGATGCTTTTTTCTGCATCGTGGGGTTTAATCATTGGAAACTACAGGTCTATATATCTAAAGTACTACATGTCTGTTTTACCAATTTTACATTAAGGAGCTGATAGAAGTTTGGGGATTGGGGTTGGGGTGGACAGTGGGAAAGAAAATGTCAGGAAACAGAGAACAGAAGAGGTGTTTTATGTGCCTCACCCCAGTGGGAGCATTTCAAATCAGGAAGGGCTCCTGGTCGTAGTTAATGGCAGAGTCAGATGGAGAACTCATATTTCCTGTTGAGTTGTTGGTCTGCCCTGCTTCAGAAGAGCAGAGGCGAGGTAGAAGTTTTTCTTTTTAGAAGCCCTTCATCAGACCCCTAAATTGTTCAATGCAATGACTGTATTTCTGACGCTCTATTTTGAAGAGGGAGGGCCACAGGTGACCAGGTACATGCCCCAAATTCCCTCCCACCTGCCTTCCACAAGCATCATCTAAATCTGACTTATTTATTTAGTTTGGCTGTGCTGGGTCTTCATTCCTTTGTGCAGGCTTTCTCTAGTTGCAGTGAGTAGAGGCTACTCTCTGTATGCAGTGTGCAGGCTTCTCATTGTGGTGTCTTCTCCTGTTGTGGAGCGTGGACTCCAAGGTGCCCGGGATTCAGTAGTTGGGGTGCACAGGCTTAGTTGCTCTGTGGCATGTGGAGTTTTCCCGGACCAGGGATCAAACATGTGTTCCCTGCACTGGCAGGCAGATTCTTAACCACTGGTCTACCAGGGAAGTTCACAAGTTTCACCTAGAACAGTAGGCAGAGAGGGAGAGGCCATAGTCCCAGAGAAGGGCCTGGGTGGTCTCTTCTTTATCCCTAGCTGTTTTTCTCATCAACTGGAGAGACCATGATGTTGAATCACAAAAATTCTGTCTCTCATATACATGAGGAGGGGACTGGAGATGATCTCAAAGGCTTGTTTCTACTCTGACATGGTAGGAAGCCAAGATCAAGCCTTTTGGTCAATTAAAGTGGGAAGCAACCTGCTATTCATCATGACTTTCTTTTGAATTGTATGGCTTCAGTTTGCTCATCCACAAAGGATAAGATGGCACTTCTCAGCTTTGATGGAGTTACATGCAGGATTTCCTTGGCTCCATCACAGAGTCTGCCTGGGACACTCCTTGGGAATTCCTACCCACTTTCAATGGATTGTCAGTTACAGGTTATTTGACTATATTTCTGCCTTGGCAAAGGTTTTTTTCATGTGATGTTAGACATCAATGAAGCAATTTTGGTCAAACCAAGAACATGTTCAAAGTTTGAATATTTCATTAAAGATTGTTCAAATTTATTTTTCTCCTAAATGCTCATAAAGCTAATAAGATAATTCTAATTATTAATCATGGGTCTTATACATAAGACCTATATTAATCATGGGTCTTATACAATGGAAAAAGTTCATTTCACATTCAATTTCTTTTTGGTTTTGTCCCAAAATAGAATTGAAGCAAAATAAAATACTAAACAGAAATCTCCCTTATATAAAATAGTCATACTCCAACTAGTTGGCCTAATGAAAATTAAGACTTAGTAATTCCAAGTGCATCTGCTACTTTCAAATTTTAAAAACAACTGTGGCAGCTGTTTTCATTTTTAGATGGAGCTCCAAGAGGTTAAGTGACTTAGGCAGTCTCACATCCGTTAATGAAAGAGTCAGAACTAAAACCCGCTCTCCTGAACCCTAATCCTTTCCTCTTTATATGGTACCATCTTACTTCCATTAGTTAGGAATGAATGCTCCCTTTAATCATGAAGCTCTTTTTCCCTTCAGAAAGATGTTAAAGTAAAGGTATATAATTTCTGGGGAAAAAAAAGAACAAGATGTAGATGATTTGTAATTTATTACTTAGATCAACTTCCATTTTAGAAAAGACAAGAAGAAAAAATATAATTAATATTTACATCTTTTGCCATGGAAAGTAGTTATACCATAGATATTAAGTACAAAATAGCATATAAAACTCTAGGACGACACAGACAGGAAGGACCACACTTTGGGCAGGGAGTTTTCTGTTTTTTTTTTTTTTCTTTAAGGGCTTAAGTGCATTAGGCTAACCGTTAGCCTAACATTTTGCTGATTTAGGCAGTTGCTGTTTCATCTTTTTAGCTTGATGGGCTCTCCAAAAGAGCCTTTGTTCAGAATAATTAGTAATTGATCTTGCCACATCACTTGTGTGGGTTCACCTTTGAGCCTCAGGATGCTGTGGTTCAGGCCACTGGCCTCTGTGGGTTTCCAGTGGGTACGGCTTTCTACTTAAAAGAGTGGTTGGACTTATTTGCTGCAGTGTCACGCATCTGGGGGGAGCAAGGCTACATTTCAAGGAATAGGCTCATTTGCTCAGCCATGTTTTTCAGTAGAGAGAATTCCAATTGCAAAGACTATTCAGCCTTGAATTTTATGGGGCCAAGGACCAGACTAGACTGGTCACGAACTAGACTTCAAGTCAGTGCACCACTGGCAGAACTGGGGTCGAAACGGACCCCGTCCCAGTGCCCTAACCCTGGTGTCACAGTGGCTGGGCTGGAGTTGCTCAGAATGCCTGGTTGTGGGAGGCAAGAAGTTTCAAACAGATGTGGGTCTGGGTCAGCTGAGGGCTCTGCCCTCTATGTCAAAAACACCAAAGAAGACACTTGTGAAGCCATCTGGAAATAGGTCCTTAGGCAAGTACCAATCACCTGGGATGTTTTCCCTGTGGTTCACCTGTAGCCTGGAGGTTACTGAAATGGAGCAAAGCCCCCACTCCCATGCTGTCTTTGACCTGGTATGAGCAGGTTGGCAAACTGACCCAGTATGATCAGGTTGGCAAACAGGCAATTAAAAATCAAAGTGAAAAACAGGAAGGACAAAACAATCCAGCAGAGGAATTAGTTTTGTTGAAATAGCACCTGATAAGAAGAAAACCATATAGGAAACATGTTAAAAGACTGATTTTTTAATGTCAATATCTGTCTATCAAAGAGCTTTCTTACTGCTTAAAAAAAGTGCTTTCCTATGTCTACTATCCCAAATAACTAACATAATTCCAAAATATCAAAGGTGATTAGAAAAATAAATTGAGTGCACCAGAAAAAAATTCAAAACTAAGAATGATAAAAGAATAATAGTGATAGTGATCACAATTTAAAAAAGAGGCAATGCTTAAAACACCAAGATATAACAGAAGATATTTACATGTATGACTTTAGCAGCAGCACAAAATATATCAATGGGTGTGTACAATGAAACAAAAATTGAAGATTGTGAGAAACAAAAGAAACTTCCATTATCAAGCTCATCAAGGAAATAAAATACTGTGCATTTAAACATTGTACTCCAAATGCATCAAATAACAAGAAGAAAAGCTTAAATGAAAGTGGAAAATTAACAAATGCACAAAATCCAACTGCTTCAATAAACAGTCTGGAAAGATCAGCCTGGGATTGTAGTGGAAGTTTGCAAAGTCCAGCTGGGCAGAAAGCAAATGCTGGGAATGAGGGAATCAGGCATTTTGCCCTTTGTGCTTTTTTTCCTGGTAAAAATGGCTTTTTTTTTTTTTTTGGCTGAATCGCTAGAATATAATATGAGATTCTATACCATTTCTTTCAAAGGAAATTCTCATTTAAAATAGATTAATTAAAATTCTTTGAAGGCCATTTTTAGAATATGATTGGAAGAGGTCATGGTGCTTCGTGGAGTCTGGCTGTTGAAGCAAAGTAGGGTCTGAGGCACAGGGATTCTGCCCTGAAGCGGTCTCTGTGGTCAGTAGAGAGAAGCTGAGGTTGAAGGCGGGGCCTGGGGCCGACATGCTCTGGGTTCTTGCCATCTGGTGAACGTCTCTGTGTGACTGGTGGCAGGGTCCACAAGGCCTCAGGAAGGCATCTTGTTCCATGGTCAGCTGTCTGGGGTAGACTGGCTGGGAAGTATGGGCACTGACGTTCAGAACTGGACTCGCTCTGAAGAGCCCAGTGTGAATGCCTCAGGACTAGATGAGGGACGCCCTCACCAATGGCTACTTCAGAAATGAAAACTTTAACTGGAGAAACCAGGCTTCTTTCAGGGTCTCCTTCCGAGTGGGAAGCTGCTTGGTTTATGATTAGGTTAACATTTGGACTGGAGGACTGTGTCCCAGTGAAGAGCCAGCCAGTTCCTCCAAGTCTGTGTGCCCAGGAAGAGTGCATTTCTTGGCCAGTTGTGAAGTTAAATGTTGCTCTCTTCTACCCCTACTCCCGCTGGGCAGGGGCTTGAAAGACGTGTTTTTACACGGTCCATGCACAATCCTTTTCCCAGGGACATCACTCTGTCCTGTATGAACTTGCAGTAATGCCTTCTGATAGCCCATAAAACACTGTTAATTTTTTCTTAAACGCAATTCTACACCCTTTTGGCCATAGGACAGCAGCAGAGCTACTTAGAGACTGACTTTCTCACACTGAACGTTCAGGAGCACACGTTCAGCTTTAAGGGCTGTGGTGGCAGGGGCCCTGCAGACCCTCGCTTATTCATGGGAGATACTGAGGGTCTTGTGTGGGGGTCTCGGATGGCCACAGAATTGGCTTGTTTCATTTTGGCTAAGCTATAAACCAGAGATTCAGCTTTAAAGAAAATGATCAGCTATGTTTTTAGCCACAAATACTTGGCACTGGGTTTCTCTGAATGTTCTTATCGTGTTAGAGACTTTATCCCAGATTCCAGCAATTCATGCATGGAAGGAAACCAAGTGAATTCCCAAAGAAAAAGGAAAGAAACAGCACAGGGAGTTGTCGACCCTTCTTGTCCAAAACAACTTTCTACCCAGGTTCGGTGGCGAGAGGGTGTTTCTCAACCCAGGCTTGAGCCAGACCCCCTCTTTAAACTAGAAAACATAGACAGCTGGTTAAAAACCAAACCAAACCAATCCCTGATAGGCATAAGGATAAATGCATTTGACCCATTGAAATCAGCAAAAAAGCTACTGAATTATAGAAGCACCAAATATTAAATCTAGTCTCAACCTTTTACTTAAAGGATGAGGAAAAGGAAACTCTCTGCACCATCGCCTCTGGGCTTCCTCTGGAGACAGAGCAAGTCACAGGTCTATACTGAGAAATTTGCTGTGACTTATCGAACTTAAAACCAGGAAAAAAACCCTAGAGACTTTGCTTATGACCCTGAAGCCAGAAAACAAAGTATTTCTTCACTGGTAGGTCCTAATAACAATGTTTTATCAGATTCAGAATAGAAACCCAAAATAAAATCAAATAGAACGAAGGTGTGGGTTTCTCTTCTTATGAGGAACATAATAGGATAAATGATACATCTGTCAGCAACTCTGTGTAATTGAAAGGTACCAGGAGTGTTTGGTAGGAAAACAAAGCTGTCACACTGTTGACCAGATTACAGATCTTTCTCCACAGGGGTCTTGTTTGGCAGAGGTGAGCTAAAATGATGCTCAGTGGACTGAGCTGAGAGAAGTTTGGGGGAATTGGGTGTGAGGGGGATGGGGGCTGAAGATGGGGAGAGAGGCAAAAGGAGATGAGGAGAGAGAGAGATGAGGGGGCCAAGTGGTCTGAGGGTGAGAGAGTGGAGGCGGTGGGTGGTCTGAATGGAGAGAGAATTGAAAAAATGAAGAAAACAGGTCGTGGGTGGAGGCAAGATAAGGAGGTGAGACATCCTCAGGGGGAACCAAAAGGAAAGGCTGAGAAGACCATTCAGGCTGAAGGGCTGGGGTCTTACCCCTTGGAGGGTCAGAGATTGGTAAGAGGCTTTGGGAACCATTTGGGAAAGTGACAAAGGCAGTAAGAAGGCAGAAACCTTCCAGGCTCTCACCATCTGCTTGACAAGGGGAGGACACTGGGGGCGTGGTGAAGGGGTGCCATGGAGACCAGTGACTGACCTGGAGCTAGGAGAGGTCCTGCTCAGTGAAAATTGATCTCTTTTTGGAAAAAGGTACTAGGATGTGACAGGGGTTCCTGCAGTGGTGAGGATAGGAGAGCCTGTTGTTGTTCAGTAGCTCAGCCGTGTCCAACTCTTTGTGATCCCATGGACTGCAGCATGCCAGGCTTCCATGACCTTCACCATCTCCCAGAGCTTGTGCAAACTCACGTCCATTGAGTTGATGATGCCATCCAAACATCTCATCCTCTGTCGTCCCCTTCTCCTCCTGCCTTCAATCTTTCCCAGCGTCAGGGTTTTTTTTTTTTTTCCCAATGAGTTGGCTCTTTGCATCAGGTGGCCAAAGTATTGGAGCTTCAGCTTTAGCATCAATCCTGCCAATGAATATTCAGGGTTGATTTCCTGTAGGATTGACAGGTTTGATCTCCTTGCAGCCCAAGGGACTCTCAAGAGTCTTCTCCAACACCACAGCATCAGTTCTTCAGCGCTCAGCCTTCTTTAAGGTCCAAATCTCACATCTGTACATGACTACTGGAAAAACCATAGCTTTGACTAGATGGACCTTTGCTGGCAAAGTAATGTCTCTGCTTTTTAATACTCTGTCTAGGTTTGTCATAGTTATTCTTCCAAGGAGCAAGTGTATTTTAATTTCATGGCTGCAGTCACCATGTGCAGTGATTTTGGAGCCCAGAAAAATAAAGCCTGTTGTTGGGGGCACCTAAGGCAGGGAATCCAGTATAGGATGCCACACTCCAGGAACTTAGCACCAGGTTGCCTTCACAGGAGGCACTTTTGACCCAAAGGAGAGCTTGGAGGAAAGAACTTTTTAAAAGTCATAGGAAAAATACAATTATTTAAAATAAAAAGAAGACATCTCACCTGAACATCAAAACAGAAATGCTAGAGAAACTTAAACCATCAGCAAACTCTATGCAGGTAAATTTTTTTCCTTCCATACAAGAGACCCACTGCCTGCAGTATGGATAGGTCCTTACCAAAAATAATTACACAAGGAAAAAAATGTAATTCACCAGTGCTTTTATCATCGAGGAATCACTCTTGAAAATCTTTTATTTTTCCTTACTCTCTAATCTATATAATCAGTCAGATAAGCTGTTGATCTTCATTATGCAATTCGGAAAATTACGTTCTGACTCACTTAAAAAATACATCAAATCTTCAATTAACTGCACTGAAGTTTCCTGCAAGACGCAGTGTAAGAGAAGTTTTTCTATTGAAATACCAAGGAAATGATTGTTGAACTTAAGACGACAGATTGACTGCATGGGGAATGTTGGCTTCAATGTCCAAGAGGCCACAGGCGGGGAGCAGAAGTGGGGAGCTGCTTCTGGGGAGATGGTAATAGGCCCAGAATAAATAACACATCTTGTTTTTGTTGTTGTTTTGTCTTTAGGACACACCACAAGGCTTGTGAGACCTTAGTTCCCTGACCAGGGATTGAACCCACACCCTCAGCAGTGAAAGTGTGGAGTCCTAACCACTGGACCACCAGGGAATTCCCAATAACGTCTCCTATATTGGAGCCAAACAAAAGGGCAAAAAGTCCTCATTCAACCAGGAATATGGGTAACTGGAATTTTAAAGACAGATTAAAAAATTTGCTGATTTTTCTTTTTTTAGAGAAAAGAGAAAAAAAAAGTATGAACATTTATGATATTTAGTTTTAAAAAGCAACTTCCCTGGGGGTGGGGAAGCCAGTTCACATCTATCCTGTCCTACATCAGGTTGGCCACCATTTCCATATCTCCATTTTTCAGTGCCCACGATGTCTGTCAAGCAGGTCCTCTGTGTGGACACAAGGGGACCTGCTCTGAATTTCTCCAGAAATCTTAACCAACAGTTTCTCAAGTGACTCCAGTTAATGGAGGTTTGATCACAAAAAGTAAGGTTTTTCCTTGAACTGAACACTAACCATCTCCTTGTCTAACCTTTATACAGCTCTCTCCCATGTTCCAAGTCCTTTTATGGAGATAGTCCTCCCATGGCCTGTGAGGCAGGCAGAACCTTCCCCAGGTTACAGAGGAGGCAGTGGAGGCTCAGAGAACGGCAGGCACTTGTCCAAGGTGGCCCAGCCGGCACTGGGCAATCAGGGCCAGCTCACAGACCTCCTTCCTCCCAGGCCAGAGTGCCTCCCACTGGTGGGGGGAGTTGCAGGCTGGCTTGTTTTGGCAGACTTTTGCAATAAAACACTTTGTCTTTGGAATGAGCAGAGTGCAAGAAAAATATCTCGTAGCAGGCGATTTCCCTGTATTTTTTTTTTTTAACAGTAAAATGAACCCGGGCGCCGGCAGTTTCCTTTTTAAAAGGTGGCCGTGATGGATCTGTCTTCCTCCAGTGTTGTAGGTTCAGAGCTGGTGGTTTGCCAGCACGTGACACAGACGATTTTACTACTGATATATGCACATGTTCAGGATCCTGTGAGTCAGTGAAAGTTCTCAAACCCCTTCACTCATGTGTTAATACCATGTCCTAGAGGGTTGCTTTGTATTTCTCCTGTGGGCCCAGGGATGGAAGGAGCATTGGATGGCTGGTTCGTTTGGCTGTAAAAATCCAGTGGCACCCACTGAGCCCCTGCGTATGGCGACCAAGGAAGAAGAAAGGCAGTGGTGGGAACATCCCAGGCACTGTCCCTTCAACCTAAAGGAAGAAGGTTTATTCCAGATCCTCTTGGAAGCAGGTAGCTTGCTGCCTCTCTCCATCATCCCAGAACTGCACAGCAGATACGTGAGGCCCTTGGCTCTGAGGGCCAGGCCAGATGTCCAAGCTCATCGCCCAGTCGTGCTCATGGGCTTCTCTCCTCCACGACACTGTTGTGCCATTCTCTTGAAGACACAGACTCTTTGCTTTTGCAGCTTGGTATGTTGATCAGCTTACAACATTTGAAAGAGCCCAGGAAGTTAACAGGTTAATGGCGGCAGCACCAAAGGAAGTTAAAAGGAAATCTGTTGAGAAGGAGCTGGGAAAGGTGGCCAGTCTCTGGCCACAGCCTCCTGGGAAGGCTTTCAAGGTCAGAGTGTGGCCATGCCGACAGCCACTTTGCAGAGATGGTCGCTCAAAGATCCGCAGCTCTCCACTGCCTAAAGGGCATCCCAGCGCCCTTGCAGCGCGGCAACGTCAGAGGGCGCTAGCTGCCAGCAGAGGGCGCTAGCTGCAGGGCCGCGGCAGAACCCCCGCAAAGAGCAGGAGGAGACAGGCAGGGTGAGGGCTGGTGTCTCACGGTCTCCTGCGGTCACCCTCTGATCACCCTCAAGCCAGACCCCCGGGAAGGGTTCGGCCCGCGACCCTCTGTCCAGAGGCAGCTCCCGTCTTCTCCCTCCTCCGGGGTAAAACGCTTTTCCCGAGGCTCCGGTTGCCTGGCTTCACTTCTTGGCGACTAACCATGGACTCTGGCCCTTGAGGAGGCAGAGAGAGGCGAGGGTTTGAGGACGAGCCCCGCCGGCGATGGGCACGTAGGAATGCCTCCCTCAGTGAGGGGTCCCACTGACCTGCGAACCTCCCAGTTTGGACCCACCCTCTTTATATTCCCTTCCTTCCACCACAATCCGGTTTGCCCTCCTGTAATTCCAAAATCTAGCATGACCCAGCATCCCTCTCACTGGGAAGATTCTATGAGGAGGAGGAGACGAGGAAGGAGCCCCCTGTCTGCAGTGGCCAGCTCCTTCTTCTCTGTGTTAATTCCTTCCTGGCCCCCGGGTCCTCTCTTCATTCGTCCCCTTGGCAGCCATAGCATCCTCAGATGTTCCCTCACTTAGGGCTCAGCACAGTCCTCACGCTACCTGGCAGTCTGCTAGCTCCTGCAGGGCAGGCCTACAGGCCTTAGTGGCCCCTCTTCCCTCCCACTGCTGGCACACAGTAGGTGCTTAATAAACTATATTGAGATGTCAACAGGTCAGAGATGTTTATGAGTCCCAGCGGTGGCAGGGAGAGACCTGAGCTAGGTCCCTGAGCAGCCCAGTGAAAGAGAAAGTCCTTCTCCTCTAAGGATTCCCTGTCTAGTATAGGAGACTGAATTTCCTCCTCTAATAGAAGGTGGAGGGAAAAGAAAAACAAGACGGGGTTCTTGGTCATTTCAGAGAGGGAGACTCACCCAACAGAAGAACCCAGAGAGGCCTTCCTAGGGCCCTGGAGTCTGAGCTGGGCCTTAGAAGGAGGTAGACTTTGACAGGTGAGAAAGCAGACATTCCAGGCTGAGGGCCCCGCACAGGCCAGGGGTGTGTGTGTGTGTGTGTGTGTGTGTGTGTGTGTGTGTGGTGTATGTGTGTGGGGTGTGTGTGTGTGGTGTGTGTGTGTGTGTGGCTGGGGAAGCAGAGGGTGTGTGCAGGAGCTGGTGAGGAGCCCTGGAAAGGGAGGCCCCCACGGTGTAAGGCTTGCATCCCTGGCTCAGCTCTGTCTTCATCTATGTTTTCCTTCAACAGATGCCCAGCTGCTTCTCGGAAGCAGGGCTGTTCCAGGAACTGAGGGTGTCTGAGTGTGGAATTCTGCCTAGGCCTGTCAAATCCAGCTCCTTTCCCTGCGTCCTCTTCCCTGGCCCTCCTCCACTACTGCTTCAAGGGAACTTCTCCCTCGAAAACTCCCCTCCTTGGAGCAATGAGCTGCTGGTCTTTCCCTGTCCCTTCCTTCCTTCCCTGCCCTCCGTCTCCGTGTGGATCTCCTCCTCTCTTCTGGGCCCTCTTTCCAGTGGTGTGGATGGGGTCTTAGGTGCTTGACATCTCAAGTTGCCCAAGAGTGTATCCAGGTGCGGGGCTGGGGCTGGCGCCAGGCTATAGGTGTGTGGGTGGGGCCCCCGGAAGGGCACAAGAGCCTGGAGTTAGGAAGGCAGCAGCGTCCTGTACAGTTGTGGGGCTTTGAGACTCCAGCTGCATGCTGGGTGGTTAAAGTTGTGCTGCTGAGTCCCTGAAGAATGTGGCAGCTTGGACACCACTGGGAGAGACCAGGTCTGCAGCCACCGCTGCCCCAGGAAAGCTGACCTCTCTCACCCACTCCCCAGGGCATGTCCAGGAGTCTGGTCACTCAGGGTTACGAAACACATGCATGCGGCACATGGATTTTCAATGCCAGCTCCACGCACAAAACTGTCACAGCTGAAAACGACTCGAGGCTGAGGGACACAGCATGCTCCAGCATCCCAGCCCCCCCAGAAGCCGACCAGTCAGTGCAATCAAGATGTCAGAGGTCACCTGTCGTCGCTACCTGGGGAAACTGAGCGGTGGAGGAAGGGCTGGTAGCTGAGGCTCCTGACTCCCGACCAGTGCCGGCCCCCTTCTCGGGCTGATGCTGACCCTCCCCACATCTGTGGCTTTCCATTCTGCCAGGTGAAGCTGGGATCCTGGGAAGGGAGACCAGGTGGGGAGGAAGCACCAAGGGAGGCGGAGGTGGGGCCATGGGGCGTGGGAGGGGGTGATGGGGCCATGGGCAAGGGGCTGTCTCCTTCTGAGCGAGATGGGGCTTCCTTTGGCCCTGTGACTGCACAGGTACAAGTGGCTGACCTTGGTGAGAGTCCTTACTTGGACCTAGATGACCTGTTGTACTATCCTCAGGAGGGGGCTGACTCCATCTTTGTCTAGCTGGGTGTTTGCAAGTCTCCAGGCAGACGGTGCTTGCCACCTGGTGCATTTGGTGCCAGAGCATGGGGAAGGGAGCAAACCAGAGAAGGTGGCTCTCCGGAGCAGCTCCCTGCAGGTCACAGAGAAGGTCACCAACAGGGCTGTGATCTGCCCCGTTGGTCAGGGCTGGTGCCCCAGGCACTCCTTGAGCAGATGGCTCTCACAGGGGGGGCTGCAGGTGCCCAGACCAGAGTGAGCGTCTCTAACCTCCCTGAGTCCTCTCTGCCACCAGCCCCTTGTGTGGCCCTCCCTGGTCCATCTCTCCTGTAAGACGCCTGCCTCGTTCCTAGAACTCCTGCTTGCCAGCATGGGTGTGGAGCCCCCAGCTACTGCTTTTATTTATTTAGTTCTGACTGTGCGGGGTCTTCATTGCCGTGAGGGCTTTTTTCTAGTTGTGGAAGGCAGGCGCTACTCTCCAGTAGCAGCGACTCCCAGGCTCTAGAGCGCAGGATCGGTAGTTGTGGCGCCTGGCTTAGTAGCTCCGTGGCCTGGGGGATCTTTCCGGATCAGGGGTAGAACCCTTGTCTCCTGCATTGACCGGTGGATTCTTTTACTACTGAGTCCCCAGGGAGGCCACCCCCCAGCCCCCACCCCACTGCCACAGCTACTTCTTGACTATTTGCTTCCATGCTTCTGACATGGAGTTGAGTTGGGTCAAGGTCCAAGTAAAGAGGCCCGCGGCACCCTGAAGTCAGGGGTATGTGGTGCCTGGCTTGCAGCCCTGTGCCGGGGAGGATGTCTTGGCTAAGGATGTGCCAAACTTGGCGGGCGATGATGTGTGTACATGGTGCTCGGTGAGCTTTCCCCAGGGGAGGGCAACGTGGACACTGAAACCAGGCTGATGGTTTTTTTCTCAGACCACCAAACCCTTGGAGGTGAAATTCTTCCCCACCTCTCCCCGGCTCTCCTGCCCCCGCCTCTGACTTGTTCTCCTTGACTCTGACTTATAAACTTTTCTTTACACATCTCTCTGTTTTATTATCTATATTCTTGCCAGTGACTTTGAATCCTTTGTGATATTAGCTGAGGTATAAGAAGTAAATGAGGGCTTCCCTGGTGGCTCAGTCAGTAAAGAAACCGCCTGCAATGTGGGAGACATGGGTTCGATCCCTGGGTCGGGAAGATCCCCTGGAGAAGGGCATGGCAACCCACTCCAGTCTTTTTGCCTGGAGAATTCCATGAACAGAGGAGCCTGGCAGGCTATGATCTATGGGGTTGCAAAGAGTCGCACACGACTGAGCAACTAAGCACAGCACAGCAAGAAGTAAATGAACAAAAGATGAGGATGGAAACAAAGTAAGGTTTGGGGTTGCCCAGAGTTTTTCAGGGCGTTCGGCTAACACAGTATTTCAACTTCTGGAACTTTTCAGTGCATGTTTGACCCTATTTCAAAATCATTAGTGGGTTCTGATTGCTCCAGTGAGACCCTGAAATGGAATGAGGCAGTGAGTCTAGAAAAGCCAGGTTACACTCTTGATTCCTTAGGAGGGCGGGTGAGGGAGAGAGGAAGCAAAAGGGACGATGAGGAGGGTGACACCGCAGGAAGTACAAGTCAGCAGAGCCAGGACAAGAGCATGTCTCCAGGAGTAGAGGAGGGACAAAGCTGTGCTGTGACTTACAGGGGCCCTGGGCACTTTTGACCGTGCAGATGCTTTCCTCCAGAAAAATACAGAAAATTATCAAGGTGCTACTGTACAGCACAGGGACCGCTGTGCAGTGGTACGTGGCAGCCCGGACGGGAGGAGAGTTTGGAGGAGAATGGACGCATGTGTATGTACGGCTGAGTCCCCTTGTTGTCCACCTGAAACTATCACAGCATTGTTAGTCGGCTGTACTCCAATACAAAACAAAATTTTTTAAAAAGTATATTTTATGACTGCTCTTGTAGAAAGATAAATATAATCCTGGCTGGATTCATGATTATTTATTCATTTGTTTTTCTTTTGGATTTAAAAGAAATGAAAATATTAAAATATTGTCTTATCCCCTGAAAGCCCCCCAAAGGCCCAGGCTTCTGTTCACTGTGCCTGGTGGAGCAGCTGGCTCTGGGTGGGGTCTGGGGAGCGGGCTTAGGCATTATCGGGGGAAGTGTGGCATCCTGGGGTGCCTCCTCAGTAGGAAAAGTAACTTGTGCCAGCTGGCAGCTGGGGCCTGGGTCCCTCATGCTTCTGCCGCCTGGTGAGGGGACAGATGACCACAGAGAGCAGCTCTAATTCAACTGCTTCACTTTTCAAACAAGGAAGGCAAGACCCAGGGGAGGAAGGTGTCTGACTTCCAAGTTACTGGAGTGGACATGTGGTAAGAACACCAGTAAGGTCCCCGGGGTTTGGGCAGCATGTGGTCCCAGGAAGACAAGCGTCTGTGAGTGCAACCTCGCCTCACAATGCGGCAGGGGCCCTGCAAATGTGAAGCTCACTAACTTAGACTTCGTGTAACTACATGTGGACAGGGTCTCTGCTTCATTGTGCTTTTGGACTGTCTATGATGAAAGGATATATATAGAGAAGACAAAGTATAAACAAAATGGGGAAGGGCATTTAAATTACTCAAGTCCTTTGGTATTTTCAAGCCCTTTAGAAGCACCAGTTATGTTGTAATACCTAACAGTCAACCTGTGTCTAGCTCATAGGTATTATTCACCTAGTCATTAAAATAGGTTTGTTTGCTTTATAAGCAGTGAGACCTTTATAAATGTTGTTTGTACTAAGAACAGTACAGAAAGCAGTAAAATTCTATTTCTTAAAAACAAACAAACCAGAATGCCAATATCTCACCCAGATTTGTTTCTGAATGTCCTTTGTTGGAACGAAAAGACTATTGGGGCAAACTTTTCAGCTGCTAGTTGTGAGTGGACCTTGCAAATCTATAGCAAATGAATGGCCATCGCCAGCAATAGCTGGTATTAATGACTGCAGCTCAAAAGGAAGGAAAACAAACCAAAAATCAAAAGTACTAGCACTTAGCCCTTTGTAACCCTGGGGGTGTGAAGGGTTTCAGCGCAACAGCCGCCTTACATGTGCACGCGGAGCTGTCAGGAACGTGGGGGTACATTACAAAGGACGTCGCTTCCTCTGTTGGACTTAAAATGGTTCAAACCATTATACTTCTTTCTTATTTTTTTTGGCCACACTGCAAGACATGTAGAACTTTTTGAACCAGAGATCAAACCCTTGTGCCCTGCAGTGGAAGTGCAGAATCTGAACCCCTGGACCACCAGGGAAGTCCTCAAACCAATATATTTCTGAGGACCCCGGCTTCTGGGACTTCCTGATTTAACAAGAAAGGAATGTAATTAATTTAGTGATGAATCAGGATCAAGAGTTTCCATGTTTCACTTTTTTTAATAATGAAAATCCATAAGAGTGTAAAATATTCTGAGACACACCTAGTTTAGCAAACACTATGGACCTTCTTGTATCTGTGAAGTCACACACAAACCAGCCAGCACCTGAGTGCTGGTTGGCCCCCTTTGGCACTGGAGCACAATAATTTATTAAGCTTTAATACTTAATAAGTGTGCACAAATATCATGCAAACGTACAGCCGTACTCACAAATGAAAAGTGTATTAGAGTCTTAGACGTATGCAAAACATCTTGTAAACAAAAGGGAAGAGGTTGGTATTTTCTGTACAAAATATGCAGGTTTTCCTTTTTTAAAAATAATCTGTAAGATGCATCATACTTCAGGCATTTTCAAAAAGTGAAAACTGTATAAAAATAAATATTCTATGTACAAACACACACACAGGCCAATCCCAGGTTAGAGGCATCACTGCAAAACAAAAACACAAAACGACATGGTGTTAGTGTCTGTGAGTGTTTATTTCCCTTGAGGGAAATGAGGTAGGGCTTGTTCTGGGTTGGATGGGATAGCTTTGGGTAGGGGACCTGGGGGAGCCAGGAACCCCCTCCTCCAAGACCCTGGCGCTGACTGTCAGCATCCTGAGGGTGGGAAACTATTTAAAACTTTTTCTTTCCAGTCATTCCCTTTATTGGTCACTAGAGGGCACTTTCTCTCTATGCGGCCTTTTGGAGGCCTGGCTGTTGAATTATGGAATCTACCCAGAATGAATTTATGATGTGAATCAACAGACATCAGGCTCTCTAGCTGCATCTTGCTTATCCCAGACATTGTACCTCTCGAGAATGGCTCTTCCCTTGCTAAGCTCAATCATTTCTGTCTCCTAACCATCCACAGCATCCCTGAAGAAGAAAATCTTTTTCTTAGGGGACACACCTGTTTCCTGCTTCTTAGAGCTTCAGCTAGGTCTAGGGGAATTAACCAAGAGCATGAAGTGACAGACAGATTCCTGGGGAGGCCTCTCCCTTGAAAGCAGAGCTTTTCCTCTCTCTGGCTAGGGGGTGTTTTAGGTACCTGGGTGGTAGATGCTCAACCTACAGCCTGGTGTCTTGGTGGTTCCACTGCTTTTACCAAATCTTGTGAGCTAATGAGATGGTGGGCACCTAGCCAAGGAGAGGATTCATCTCACTGTAAGTGTGAGTGCTGTCCCTGGGCAGGACTGGATTAGTTAAGCACAAACTCTTGGACAGGTAAGGATCTCCAGCTCTTTAATGAGAATGATCCAAAATCCTGAGACAGTGGTGGTGGAGGGCTGGTGAAAAGTCTCTGAACAGGAGGAAAGTGAAGGGAGGCCATGGGTGGGACAGCAAGGCAGGTGCTGCCTTTTCCAAGACCGAGTCGGGTTTCTGGATTAGGAAACCATTGGCCCTGGCCATGCCAGGGAGCCTTGCACATTGGGGCCCTGGATGAGTCGGGTGACTATGTTGAGGGCACAGCCCTGTGGTGTCAGGTGGCATTAGTGATGGCAGATGCCAAAGGCAAGTGTGAAGAAAGGAAACCTCCCTGTTGGTAGGAACTGTGGGACTCCAAGAGAGGGTGGGCAGGTCTCAACGGGCAGAAGCATGAAAGTCTGACTATTTAAGCTCAAGGGGAAGGGTTGAGTGATGAGCTGGCAGGTCTCTATGAGGAGGTATAGAATCCATATGACTTTATACTTAAAGCAACTGAGAGTTCCTGCATCTGGATAAACGTCATCATATGGCTTAACTGGCCTCTTATGAACACTATGAGACTAGCTAATGATAACTGATTTTGAAACATGGTTTAGAACTCCTTGCAGAAGAAGTATGGTATAAATTAACCTCACAAAGCATAAAGATGTCATCTGTCCGGCTACATGGAAATTCCATACCCTGGGTTTGCTGATGCCTTAAAAACCATTTTTAAATGTTCCCAAGTGCATGCAGTGAGTGGAATGTTTAATGGGCACCCTGCTTTTGGGACTGTTCCTTTTTGGATCCATGTCTTGCTGCCTCATCTGCCGGAAGGCCTGGATTGGAAATTGTGCATGCTTTATCCCATGGCAGAAAATGGAGCCCACGTACAACTCTGCCCTGAGGCCCTGGAACCCCGGGAAAGCTTACCTTGTTCCAGCAGCCCTGGACTGGCAAACCGTCTTCACCCTGCAGTGAGGAAGAAAGGCAGATGGCTCAGACTCGCTGGGGTGGCCCAGCAAGCAGCAGGACAAGGGGGACAAGGGGCACAAACGCCGCGTCGGCTGATCAGGGTGCAGCCCACCTGGTATTGTCTGTTTCTCTTCTCCACCCCAGGGCCTAGCCTCGGAAGGAGGCAGGAAAGCAGGCCCGCCAGTCTGCCTGCAGGCCGAGCTCACGTGTAGTTACAGTTCAGAGCCGAGACGGGCTGTCCTATTGCCCGCGGGCTGGGTGAGCAGAGGCCACCTGAGCGTGGTGGAGAGGACAGCCCGGAGGCCTGCTGGTCTCCACTCTGGCCCTGCTGGGTGCGAGGTGCCCATGGGCAAGTCACTCAGCACCTGGGGGCTTCAGTTTCCTCCTCCATGAAACCCCGGGAAGGTGCGGCTCTATGGAACAGACACCCCCACTCTCTCATTCTCTAATTTCTCTCTCTTCCTTAGCAGCTGGGGGCAGATGTCCAGGCAGCTCCCATCTGGTGATCAATGAGGAGGAGGAGGGTTGATTTCCCAGGCTTATCAGTGTGGTGCCAAGGTGCCTTCAGCCAGGAGGCGGGGCTCCCGGCGCAGCCTCAGCTATCTCGGGACTTGGGGAGATGCGCAGTGCTGGATGAGAACCCACCAGGTTGCCACTGGTCCCCTCTGCTGGTGCACCCACTGGTACCTGAAGCCTCAGGGCATCTTGAGCCTCCTCGGCCCGGCTGTCCTGGCTGACCTGGTGCACCCTGGGGGAAACTAGAAACCCCTGAGGAGCAGGCAAGGAGGGTGAGGCTGAACCAGGGCAATGATCTGGTCCTTAGTCTGAGTCTATTAGAACTGCAGCCCAGATTCTAGAACTCCAGATTCCAGGGCAGAGAAGGGCACACTTCAGGAGACCTGAGCAAGTGGTCAGCCCCCGAGGGGCTGGAATGGGAGCCCCCTATGCCTGAACCTACTCATCCACTCACGACAGGCATGGAAACCGCTCACCTGGAGCCCAGCAGACAGCTGGCCCTGCATAGGGGCTGAAGAAGTCTAGTTACCTTGTACTGAAAATCCTGATCAATAGTGCCGCTCCCCACCCCCTGCCCAACCTCCGCTGCCCACAGTAACACAATTCAGGAGACAGCAAACAGCCACAACGCAAAACAAGAAAGGAAAGGTATGTAAACTTCTATAGCAAAATTTACGGACAAATGATACGTTATTGGAGAAAATGCCAGTTTGCATTAATGGTCAAATCAAGGTGACTTTCACCACCCCTTCTGGGTTGGGGGGGCTCTGCAGGGGGAGGTGGTACATCCCAGGGTTCCATGAAGACCTGGGTCCTGTTTTCCAGCCCACCACAGTGTGACACTTCACATGGATTCTGGGAGGGACAGGAGCCTCCGCGGGCCACAGCAGCTTCCCATTGGCACGTGGACGGTGGCAGGGGGGACAGAGGAGGGCTGGGCAGGCAGGGAGAGGGCAGAGTGGCAGTGTGTGGATGAAGAGCAGGGTGAGGAGCGAAGGCTGCAGCCAGTAGAATTCAGGTTTCAGGATCCTGGGAAGGGCTGTGGCTGATGATCAGTGGAGGAGCCGTGGAGGGCATGGGAGATTCCGTGGCTGAGAAAGGTGCCTGTGCAGTGCATGCTGCATGCCAAGGATGCAGGAGGCCGGGCGGGGACAGGAAGCAGCCACTCTGCCAGCTTCATCTGCCTCTCCTGGTCCCTGAAATTCCCTTCAAGGGGCTCTGTGGTCACCTTGTCAGGGTCACACAGCATCTTTTCTTATAGCTTTTTCTCCCCTGTCCCAAGATAATTCCTGTGTGACCCTGCATGGGGATATGAGGCTGGGAATTCTCATCTGACAATTACTGGTGTGAAAATAGCTCCATGAGCACCAAATCTCCTTGGGAAATTTAGGGGGGCAGGAAGCTTGTGAGCAAACTGCCATGGAGTGAAGTGCCATCTTATGCTTCCCCCATAGTGTGCTGAAAGGATCACTGTAGAAGCCTAGAAGGTCCCTGCCTGGAGAGGGACTGGGCCCTGGGGAATCAGAACTGTAGCCACTTAGGCAGGTCTTATGCTTGAGAGTGGGTTCTCAATGTCTCCCCTTCCTCCCTATCTCCTCCCTTCCCTTCCTTAACCACATTCTCAACCTTTCCATGTTCTTCTAGACTTTTTGGTGGCAAACCACTGAAAGATGAAAAAAAAAAAAAAGAAGAGGAAACCAAGGGAGGGTCTTCCTGCATCTTTTGGGATTGAAGCAAAAAAGGATGAACCCTCTAGGATCTAGAATCCTGATTTTGGACCACCCCTTGGTACTGGGGTGTCACCAGGACAGTGATCTCAGATCTGTGCTGGAAGGTCAGTCAGAGTACCCCCTCCTCTAGTTTGGTTCCAGAATTCCTCATTCTGCCCTGTGTTTATAAGGGTATCCATCTGTCCTCTGCTAAATCATGAGATGCTGGAGTGGAGAGGGATGTGGGGCCAACTTGGGCATCTCACTCAAATGTTCATCCAACTAACTGCAGTGTGTGAAGGCAGAGAAGTCATAGTCTTTAGAGCTGATGCAGAGAATCCACTTCCCTAGCTTCCTTTCTGGTGGCAGGTTTGTCTAGAAGCATTCTGAGAGGAGGGTCCGATGCAGCTAAAGCTGGCATTGGATGGGCAGGACCAGCTCACATTAACGTGATGGGCTTTTGAAGCTGCTGCAAGAGGAAGAAAAAAAAGCCTCCTGACAGACTTTTCATGCAAGAGGGGGACGTGCAGGAGCTCCTGAGGGCCAGCCAAGGCAGGGCGACCCTTGGTGTCTACAGAGTGAAGAGGTGGGAAGCGGAGGTCAGATGGATGGAGCAGGAGTGTGGAGGGCAGTTGGAGAGGCACGCAGGCACAAACCGCACACGTGGGGAAGCCCATACTGGCCATGCACGCAAGGGAGGGTGATGCCATACCAATGGGCACGGGGCATCCAGTCCGTCCAGCCCTGGTAACCCCGGCTCCCCTTTCTCTCCTTTAAAACCTCGGTGTCCCTGTTCACAAAATCAACCACGATGATTATTTCGGTCAAGGCTGGCTAGCTCCGACTGTGGCGTGGAGAGGCCCAGTCCCATCCTGGCCAGGATGCAGGACCCTTAAGGCATCTACAAGTAAACCTCAAACCCCAGGCGATTCCCGCCCTCCTAATTCAGCCTTTGTGCTCTCTCTGGCTCCAGGAACGTTGAGCTTGGCGATGTGTCCATCCAGCCCCCTCTCCATTTAGAGACGCACTTGGCGTCGACACACATGAGCTTCAACTTAATGCTTCATAATTTCAGGACCTTCCAATGGGTTGAGGGACACTTGAGAAGCCCAGCAGATGTGCCATGAATCATTCCTCATTGGCTGGTTTGGGAAGGCTTCCTGGGGGTGTCTGTCTACTGACCTTGGTCTGCAGTTTTGCAGGTTTTGGCTGGATGGCTGGTGGGCATTGAGAGGCTGTATATAAAAGCCTCTCTCTGGCCTTGTTCTGCCCCATTTGGGGCAAAGATGACCCTCAGGAGATGCTAGCCCTGGTGTCCTGCATCCTGACCAAGTGGGGATTCAGATGACTTGAACTGCTGGCCACAGAGGTGGCCCCAAAACGAAGAAGGCAAATGGGGGTCATTCACAAATGCTACCCTGGCTTCCAAAGCCATCCTGGAGCTAAGAGCCGAGGCCTGCTCCCAAATCCCTTTCCTTGTGGTGTCTCCATTTCCACACATCAATTGTTCGGCATCTTCAAAGAGAAGGGATTTAGCGGGATTGCTTGCAGCTGTGGTTTTAGGGCAACGCCAGCAGCAGGCAGAATTTCATCGGCCACATGAACAGACCGGTTTTGGTAGTGTCAGTGGAGTCATTCGGTTTTCATCTTAATTTATTTGCCTTCTTTGTTTCCAGCTTGCAAACCTCCAGGAAAAACCAGAACAACCAAGTGATAGATGGAAACATACCAATGGACAGGGGGCATCTAATCCAGGCGCTCCTTGGTCTCCCTTATCCCCCTTAGGCCCTCTAGAGCCTTTCTTCCCCCTCTCCCCCTGTAAATAATGGTTTAGTCCAAGAAAAAAAAAACATCAAAACTTTAGGATCATTCAAGTGTTAAGATTAGAGAAAGAAAAAAAAAATAAAAGAGGGGAAAAATAGATTCTCTCAATTAGGATAGTCTCAACAGGATTAGGGGTCAGTGTTCACCCCACCCCGCAAAGAACCTGAGTGTTTGGCGAAGGCAGGTGTGTGGGAGGGTTAGTAGGGCTGAGAGCCAGAGGTGGGAGGAAATGCAGATGGATGATGGTGGTGGCCAGTTTTGCTAATTCTGAGCCCGGGATGCATCTATATAGGGGACAGGGGGACCCATTTTCTTCTCTTTGAGGGTTCATTTTTTAAGGGGGCTGGGACTTCCCCGGAGGTAGAGTGGTTAAGACTCCCATCTTCCAATGCAAGGGGTGTGGGTTCGATTTCTGGCCGGGGACATGAGATCCAATGTGCCACACAGCCAAAAATAAAGAAAAAGATAAAAGATCATCATAGATCACTCATATTAGAAACAAAGGGTCTGGCCTGACAGCTTTTGTCCCAGTTGCGCCCATCCCTTTGATATTCTCTTAGGAGGCAGGGTGATTTTGTTCAGAGCCCTGGTGTGAGTGTGTGTGACCTTGGCATGCAGGCATGTGCAGCGCACATGGTTGTACACGAGCTTGTGTATCTGTCCACGGCTGTGCACGCATGCGTGTGTGCTCTTACGTCTGTGTACGAGTGCATGTGTGTGTGTTGTGTGTCTAGGGCTCGTAGGTGGCCCCTGGATCTCAGCTGGGTCCTCCTGTTCTCTGGTCCAGCCTGGTCTGAGGTCATGGGCACCTACTTGTATATGGATATGTTGACTCAAGGAATTCATTTGTTTCTGAAAAGTTTCAGCAAACATCATCTTTCTAAATCGAACCCTGTTTCACATGTGTCAAGGTCACTCTCCATTTAAAGAAGGGCTGTGGGAAATTCTGTGTAATGAATTTGAGTTGGGGCTTTATATGTTGGGTTTCCTTATAAGGGACCAAGCATGCCCCTGGGGAGTCTCCTCTATTGAAGGCGGGTTGTCTCAGGCTTGGGGGCTTCCACTGCGTGTCTCAGGGTGCGTATCCTAATGGTCAGAGAGAAGGCTTGCTCCTGAAGGGGATTTGCCTCTTATCAGCCACGAGACTTTGGAAGCTTGCGTAACCTCTCTGAGCCTCAGTTTCTTCATCTGTAAAATGTGGATAATAACAGCCTCCTCAGAACATTGTTGCGAGGTCTTTGTGCACATTTAGTTCTTAAAACTGGCATATAGGGATAAAGGGCTTCCCTCATAGCTCAGTTAGTAAAGAATCTGCCTGCAATGCAGGAGACCTAGGTTCGGTCCCTGGGTCAGGAAGATTCCCCTGTCTACTGCATTTCTGCAGTGGAAGGCTACAGGGTTCCTTAGAGGGAGGCAATGGATAAGAATATTTAAGACGTTTCTTCAGGTCTTTGGAAATTACCCACATTTCTTGATTCCACAGGTTACGGGCAATTGCCAACGCATCCTTCTAAGTCAGTTTTCTAAAATGCAAATACCTACTTAGAAAATAAAGATGTGTTTAAGAGGAAATGTGTCTATGCATCTTAGGTGTCACGGCATTGGCTCTAAGATATGCCCACCGATGAGGAAATCACGGGACAGTTAACCTGCAGACAGCGGACAAACAAAACCACTTGCTCTTCGGGTGAAGAAGCACCGAGGGAAACTTTCTCAGGAAGGTGCCCCTTATACCCTGGGTGAGGCCAGCACAAAAGTGAGCACAGTTCCTTAAGTTCAGAGGGTGAGCACAGCTCCCGGGAGTGGGGGTCTGCAGGTCCTGATGATGGGCCTGTGGGAGGCAGAGGGTTAGCTAAGGTCCCTTAAGGATGGGAAACTTGCACTCCGGGCTGTCAGGTTCTAAGGGCACAGGAAGTGGCCTTAATGGATGCCCTTTGAAGACATCAGAGTTGTTACTTCACCTACATCCTCTCTGCTCCCTTTCCCCAAAGAGGACACGAAAAGGGCCCTGGTGCAGAGGGGTGTCAAGTTGGTATAGAAGGGGGGAAGGCAGAACCAAGTAGCAGGGCTTTCTTAAAAAATGAACAAAACTGCTCTTAGAAGAAATAAACTGAAGCTGGAGGAGTGGAAGGGAAAGGATGAGGCTATGGGATTATTATAATGGGTGAACCTATCTAGAGGGAGAAATATTCAGGAAGTAAAGGGAGGAAGAAGCAGGCCCAGGCCGAGGGAGCAGATGGGGGAGAGGAAGGAGGCAAGGGGGCCTGGGGAAGCAAGATGCAAAAACGCATATGCACACACATGCATGCAAGCAAGCATGTAAACACATGCACAGGCGGGCACTCTCCCATACACACACACCTGCACACACACACACACACTGCAGACAGCATCTCTTAGAGAGTGACAGAAGCTGCACAAATGCTCCTAGACCTTTCAGTTGGCTGGTTTGCAGGAAGCTCCAAAGTGAAACCCAATTTTCTTGATGCCCCGATTGCCAAATTCACACCACCCTTTACCCTGTGATGAATTTTTTCCATCCTAAAAGTGGCTCTCAGGCTAAATTCACAGAGCTGTTAAGGGACAAGGAGAATGCCCCAAGTGACAAGGACAGGCTCTTTCCCCTGGCATGTGTGTCCCTTTAGAAAACTGTCTGTCTTGGCCTCTGGGCCTTGCCCACCACTATGAGGGCCATCCTCCTTCCATGAGCAGGAAGGGGGCCCCAAGACCATCCTCTGGTGGGACTCGGAGTAGCATGGTCTTAAGGCTTGTCTTGGACCACTCAGAGATAGGATAACAGACCCGGGGCACCCATCTGAGCTTCTCTGATGGAGTGCCCCAGGTGTGATGTGAGGCAAAGTGGGGGAGCCCCCTTCCATAGCCAGTGGGCATGAAGGGCTTTGAACATCTCTAGCTTCACCTCCACAAGCAACAAGGAAACTTCCAACCTGGACATCATCTAAGCACTTTTGGCCTTTTCCCTGGACCAAAGTGTCAGTATTCTGAGTTTCCAGGTGCCAGAAAAAACTGGTCATGGCACAGAGCTGACTCTGCTTGGACCTTTCTTCATTTTGGAGGCTTTTATCACCAAGCCCTCATCTCTCCCCTCAAAAGTCCCATTAGGGCCAGTGGTATAAAGAGGTCTGAAAGAGGTGAGCTGTAGGGGGTACTCTTCTAGGACATTCTGGCATCCTGAGAGTCAGATCTCTTAGATGGAGGAATGAGCTGGTCCTTGATTTGGAAACCTGCCCTTTGGAAGAAGTCTACTGGTTTTTTATGATGCACTCCAAGGAAGGTTCATGTAACTTGCCTGTTTTCTGGACTTGGTTTTTACTAAGTGACATATTGCTAATTTATATGTGGGACAGGGGAGAAGTGTATAAAACCTTAGAATAGGAACTGGAGGAGAAATATTTTCCCACTGATTCATGAGGCCTCAGTGGCCCATTCAATGACCTCGGTTCTTTAAGCATCAGAGCCACCAGCTTCTCACCATTTCTCCATCTGTGACAAGGACACTGAAAGATTTTATTTATTTATTGGCTGCAGTGCACGGTGTGTGGAATCTTAGCTCCCTGACTCATGGTCCCGCATTGGAAGGGCAGAATTTTAACCACTGGACTGCCAGGGAAGTCCTGATAAGGGCATTTTCTTGCCCCGCTTCTGCCTCTAGACCAGCACAGTCACCACCACTGAAAGGATTGGTTTTGCAGTCTTCAAATGGCCCAGTGCTCCAAGCCGACTGAACAAGTCTTAAGGAAGAGGCTTAACAAGTATTAATCGAACCTAACAAAGAAAACCAGAACACTCCAGAAATAAATTAGAAAGGAGGTTAGTATGCCAGCTGAGAGGTGGAACGATCAATTAGTTTAGTGGCCTGAACTCTTGGATGCCACAGTGTTCCAGGTGGGCTTTCCAAGCCACCTTAACTGGCTGGCCCATTTCTGGAAGTGGGTCTGTTTATTTCAGTGGTTTATTCCAAGCCTCTCTGATGAGGTGCCCCAGGTATGATGTGAGGCAAAGTTTAGGAGCCCTCTTCCATAGCCAGTGGGCGTGAGGGGCGTTGAACATCTCCAGCTTCACCTCCACAAGCAACAGTGAAGCAACAATGGGCTTTTCATGGACAGTCTGAGAGGGGTAGCTTCGCCTTTTCTTTCCTGTTCATAGAATATATGGGACAAATGGATTGCTTCTGACCAGCTGCCAGAAGGGAAACTTTAGGAGTATGGAACTGTTTAGTAAATCCATCTTAAATGGAAGAGACTGGCGCTGATGCCAGATATACAGATTCTGGCGTGTTCTATTCATGAACACTCTATTATCAGTGTTCAAAGGTCAGCCAGAATACTGAGCTTCTGCAAGTTCCCTGCTCTGTGTCTGACTCTTGTGGGGACTCAGAACATGTCATCATAGTTTGGAGCATTGTTTCTCCTTCTGTTCTCTCCACTCCTCTTCTACCTCTAAGATCCTTGAATATTATTCCCACTAGAAGATGCTCTTGGCCTTCTAGGGGATGTGCACCCCACTGAGAACAGCCATGATGAGGCAGCCAAGAAGACGTTCTAGAAAGGAAGCCAAAGGCCAGCCCTTAGTCAGATGTCGTGAGATGATTTCTGCTGGGCACCAGTGTACCATGTGGCCGTCAGGTGGCTGTGGGTGCCGTGGACACTCAGAACTGTGTCCTGGTGAAGATGGCAGAAACCAGAGGAGGAGCAGGGTCCTTGAAAGTCATGACTCATTTCATAGTCCTGCTGGCTCCTTCCAAGAGAAACAATGGCTGGGATCCTTTTTAAAGGCTTGGCTGTGTACAACAGTTATCTGCTTGTTCTTGGAGCTGAGATTTATTTTCTCTCTCACCAGTAACCTGGGATGCCCGGTAAAACTAAGTGTCAGAAGACTAGGACCTGGCAATGATGGATGTAAAAATATTGTTTAGGGCCCCATTATCAGGGTAACCTAGAGAGAGCTAGGCTCGTGACTCCTGTCACTGGATGGCAATGCTAATCTGATGGGCACCCTGGGACTCAGCCTCCCCTTTCCTCATGGAAAAATACGTGCTTCAATTTCAGGATTAGGTCCCTAGGCTCCCTGAGTGCCATGGAATAAGCCCCTCACTAGAAAGTCTTTTAATATAGGATGATTTATCAGGAAAAACTATTTCCATGTTGAGTCAGGAATCCCCAGTTGGTCATTCCACCTCGCCATGAAGACATTAGTAATCAGAGCCAAAGTGTGAGGACTCAGACTCACCCGGTTTCCTTTGTCCCCGGGTGGTCCATGTAAACCCTGCAATAAATCAGAGAAACAAAGACACATTAATGAGAAAACACAGGATGGCCGAACCGTCCTTCCTTCCAGGATCATAAAGCTCTTTACTGGGCCTAATTCATCGGAGACAGGTTTCATGAGCCCCATTTTACAGAAAGGGGACAAAGGAGAACAGCTGCTCAAGGAACTTGACCTGGAGACAGATGAGTTATGGGTAGTCAGACACAGCTCTGGTTTTCTCACTCTGTAGCCAACACCCTGGCCTGGAGTCGGGTTCCTCTAGATGGCTCATGCTAGGTACATGGTCTGGGGGCAAAGACCACCGCTGGATAGGCAGGTATTTGCATGGCTTCCCCGCCTGCCTCTTTTTTTTTTTTAGTTAGAGGATAATTACTTTACAATAATTGTGTTGGTTTCTGCCATCCATCAATACGAATCAACCATAGGTATACAAATGTTCCCTCCCTCTTGAACCTCCCTCCCACCTCCTACCCCATCCTATCCCTCTGGGTTATCAGGGGATAACCAGGTTTGAGTTCCTAGATCCCACCTGCCTCTTGCTAGAAAAATGACTCCAAAGCCCCTGAGGCCCTCTTTTCAAGGTGCAAGCTGCTCTCCTTATCTTTATTATTTTTTCCTTCAATTTTTTTTTTAATTGTGGTAAAATATGGCGCTACTGTTAAAGAACCTGGCTTTCAATGCAGGAGACATAAAGGGTGTGGGTTCCATCCCTGGATCGGGAAGATCCCCTGGAGGAGGGCATGGCAGCCCACTCCAGTATTCATGCCTGGAGAATCCCATGGGCAGAGGAGCCTGGTGGACTACAGTTGGGGTTGTATAGCGTAGGACATGACTGAAGCGACTTAGCACACAGCACAAAATACACAAAATTTACCTTCTTAACCATTTTTCAGCATTCAGTTCAGTGGTATTAAGTACATTCATATTTCTGTGTAACTACCGCTACTTTCCATCTTCAAAACTCTTTTTACCTTGCAAAACTAAACCTATGTATCATTAGACAGTAACTGTGCATTCCACCTTTCACTTAGCATTCCACGTTCTGTCACTGTGGTTTTGACTACTATAAATACCTCATATAAGTGAAGTCATACAGTATTTGTCTTTCTGTGACTGGCTTATCTCGCTTAAATGTCCCCAAGGCTCACTGTAGTGTAGCACGTCAGAGTTTCCTTCCTAAGACTGGAAAATATGCCACTGCACATATATACCACATTTTGATTATTCATTCATATATCTACAGACACTTTGGTTGCTTCACATTTTTAGCTATTGCAGATGATGCTGCTGTGACTAAACCTCTCTCCAAGACTCTGCTTTCAATTCTTTTCCCCCTTGTCTTCGGCTGGAGAGGGGTGTAAAGCAAAGGCTGGCTGGAGGTGCCACAGCCCTGCCCAGCATGGAACCCACAAACTAGTTTACGACCTTCAAGTGGGCGGGAAACCAAAGTCCTGCCTCTCTTAGGCAGCTGACTTCTATAACCCAGCAAGGAGAAGGCCGTGGCAAATGGGAAGCCAGCCCCCTGGGAAGCTGCTTGTCTTGGGAGACGTCTCCCTGCTGCCCAGTGATTCGGACATGGCTCTGTCCCTCCATGAGGGCAGGGGCCATGGCACATTCACCTGTGAGACCCTCACCCTCAAACACAGAGGCCTTGGGGGAAGGGGCTCAGCCCTGTGTATCAGACGGCCCACACGGCTGAGGACCTGGTTCCCTGTCAGGGGCCGTGTGCCCCGGGGTCTGCCTGAAGCAGAGCCCAGCGGGGAGCTCTAGGGAGCAGGCTGGTGGCGACTGGCTGCTTTGTCTGTCACAGAGATGAGAGTTCTCCTTTGGCCCTAGATGTTTTGCTCCAGGCCCTGGGTATTCTGTTTTGAAAGTGCTTCTGTGGTGGGGGCCCAGGCTGGTGGAGCACGACCTCTGATCCCACGAGACTTACAGGAAGCCCAGCTGCTCCCGTTGGTCCCGTCATCCCAGGGTCACCTTTGCTGCCCTGAAACCAGAGAAAGAACGCATGAGCCTTCTCTGACATGGTAGCAACTTTCCAACAGCCATTTTCTGTTTTCATACGAAAACTGGGCAACCTCTCTGGTCTCTTCAAAGAGCCTCCCCGGAAATAAGGGCTGGGTGGAGGGTGGGGTGACTCCTTGGGCTACATGCCTTGAGGAGGGGGCTTGGGAGCTCCTCTCACCCTTCTTCCACAGAGCCTGGCCTCCGTGGACAGTGTCTGTTTGCTGGGGCGGGGGTACTGGCTGGTCAGAGGGAGAAGCAGGGGAGGAGAACAGGAGCGGGAAATGGGCATGGACAAGGGAGACAGGGAGACAGAAGGAGGTGGGCAATGGGGAGAGAAAGAGAGCTCTGATTTCTCTCTGAAGCTGCAGGTGTCACCCCTCAGAGCAGCCACCCTGGTTCCCCAAATGGCTGCAGAGCCCACATCTCTCTCCTGACGCTCCCTCTCCCTGCCCCCCAGTTGTGTGGTCTGAGAACTAAAGAGACAAAGCCTCTCCCGTGGGCAGAGTCAGCAGGGTGGGCTAACTGCTCTGGCAGGTGGAGAGCCCAGCAGATGCCCACTCAGAGGTCCAGAGCCCATGCCAGCCCTCCAGTGATGCCAGGCCCTGAGAGTGTGGAAACCAGGCCTGGTTGGGAGGAGCTAATGTGGGGCGCTTTCCTCCCCCTACCCCTGCACATGCCCACCACACTGGCTGGGGGAGAGTGACCCACGAGAGCCGGTCTGATGCTCAGGTCTCCTGGCTTCTTGGTGTCTCCAGGGTTTCAAACACCACCTGGCACTATATTCCATGCTGTTTCCCTAAATCACTGCAGAGTTCAGGCGTGTCCAGTGACAGCAGGGTCTGGGGCCTTGCCAGTCACCTGTGACCCAAGCCAGGTGACCAGAAATCTAAGAGAGGAAGCTCTTCAAGTCTCTGTCCAATTGTAGTCACAAAATGGGCACCCATGGGGCTTTCCTGGCAGGGGCAGTAGTTGGGACTCAGAGCTTCTACTGTAGAGGGCATGGGTTCAATCCCTAGTCTGGGAACTAAGACCCCACAAGCTGAGTGGCACGGCCAGAAGAAAAACGAGCACCCCAGGTCTGCTGCTCCGGCACGGGCTGGGAGAATCATCAAGAGAAGACGTGCTTGAGGTGCTGACTGGGTCTGGGAGGAACGGATGGGGGCTGAGACGGCTGGGCCGACACAGTGGCCCTGTGGGTCGCAGGAACCAGGACTGAGGAAGGACCTGAGGCAGAGGAGGGGCAGAGGGGACCCTGGTCCTGGTGGTCCAGGCTCCCGGCTTGCTGGGCACTCACCCTCTCTCCCTTTGGTCCCGCTGGGCCTGGAACTCCGCTTGGTCCTGGAGTACCCTGGGGAGGTGAGAGAATGCAGAGGTGAGGGCCCTGACACCAAGGGGAGCCCGGGATCCCCGCCCGATGCCTGGAGATGAGCAAGGTCCAGAGGCCCGGTTTTCAGGGTTGGCGAGGCCCGGCTCGTGCAGGGCGGTCATTGGACTGGGCTGCGTTCCTGTTTGGTTTTGGAGGCCTTGGGGAGAAAGCTCTCCCCACTGCCTCAGAGCCAGATTTGAGGAAGGAAACCTTTTCGCTTCACAACCAAGCTTGCCAAGGCTGAAAACGTCAGGAGAACGGTTGCTTAGTTTGCTCCCAGAAGCGCTCGGGAGGGAGTTGACGCCATCCCAGGGGTGGGGAGGCTGGGGGCTGGCACGCCTTTGCTGACACAGCTCCACATGCAGCGGAAGGGTCTTCATGCCACAGAGACCGATGCAGACGCACACACAGGCAGGCGTGGGAGGGTCATTCAGCCATCGTCCACCCCCACCCGCCCCCACTGCGGGCCCTGGCCTTCAGCGTCTGGCCGGGCCTTCTGTCCCCATCCCAGGCCCTGAGGGACAGGCTGGATTGGAGAGTAGATTAGTGGATGTCTGCTGGCGCTGGCCTGCCATGGAGGTGTGCCCTACATGCCCCTGACTCGGGGCTGTAGCCCCACGGGGCAGCTGCAGTGATCAGAGCTGTGTTGCTTAGAAACAGAGCGGGGCTTGCGAGGGCATGGTTAACCATCTTCTCCAGGTTCCTAATTTACAGCCCAGCTAGGTGAAACTTCTAATTCAGAGCTTCTTATTGCTCAGCCTCAGTGACTGTATTTCTTGCTCAGGACATGAGGACTGGGCCTGCGCCTATGGGTGGTTCCCGGTGGTGCTGGGATGTAGCTGTGACAGGTGAGGCGGGAACAAGTGGGGAAGGGCCGATTTACTTTACGTGGAAAAAAACAGAAAAGAGCCACGAGATGTTCGCATGGCCCCTTTGAGGGAGGAGGGAAAGCCATGGACGTCTGTGATGGAGTGTCAAAACAGCACTCTGAAGTCAGCTTCAACTCCTCCCTCGAAGGCCTATAAACTGCGATACTGGAGAAGTTTCTAGGTTTCCCTAAGGGTCCGTTTTCCCACCTGTAAAATGGGAATGAGAATGGGAGCGTCTACCTCCCAGGCTGCTGCCAGGTTAGAATGGATGAAAACGTGGCATGCATTTGGTTCTGGGCCTGACACCTAGGAAGTGCCCAATAAATGTTAATATCGGCCAAATAGGATCACTCTTCCCATAAACATTTTCCTTTAACTTTCTGTTATTGATTTGATGAGGAAAAAACCTTCAGGTTCAAAGGGGACAGAAAATATAAATGCATACATATGCACTGCTCCCCTCTGTCCAATACGAATGGAATAAGTAGTTGAGAGGAAATCACGGTTTCTCTGATTTTGGCCACAGATAATCCCTCTAGCTCAGACTGGCCACCTGGGAAAGGCGTGTTAGGTGCAAGGAGGATAGAGGGAAAGGGACTGTGGTGTAAGGCAGATGTGGTGAAAGGTGTGGATGTAAAATGCCCTCAGAACACTAAGCTGGGACTTGCCCATGTGCCCATCTATGCTACACCTGCCCTCACCCATCAGTGCTGGCCTCACCCACATACATACCAGACTGGTGGCTGCACAGGACTAGAAAGCCCTTGTGGGCAGACAGGAGATGGACAGAGCTCACAGTATGAAGACGACACAGCATGACGGGTACATACAGACACTGTCGTGTTTGGTGGGGATGAGTCATGGCCCAAACCCCTAGGGTTTGGGTTCCAGGCTGAACTCAGCACTCCTTTAGGAACAGATTCTTTGCTACTGGAGCAGCCTCCCACCCCACATCCAGTGGTCTTGAAACTCGGATTTGAGGACCCTGTGTGCGTACTATGAACAGGGAAATGGAGACGAAGGCCTATTGTCCTTGGTCAAGAGGCCTGAATAAGCACTCCTGAACTGAGCACAGCTGGTACTATCTGGTGTCCGTGGTGGGATAAGCCATGATTTACTGGAAAAAAAGAGGCCACAGCAGGACAGATGAAAGGGCTCATAGGCCAGGAGTGGGGTGGGGTGGGGTGGGCGGAGGGGTAATGGAGAAGTGACACTCACCGGTGGCCCAGGCCTGCCGTCCAAACCTGAAGCTCCCTGGACAAAGGGAACAGTTTGACCAGAAGAAGGGGAAGGGAGGAGTGGGAGGGAGAAAAAGGGGCCAGGGAGGGGAGAGGTGAGTGGAGCAGTGACTCTGGACAGACATAAATGCTGGTCATCAAACAAAATGGGAGAAATAAGCTTGGGAGGACAGGTAATGTATTCACATGAAAACCAACAAAAACATGGAGACACCGAGTGCAGGTGGCCAACTGCTGAGCAAGCTGGGTGGAGACCAGGGCCGGCGGCCATCCCAGGGCCCCTGCCCCCCGCCCTCCTTTCATCCTCGCTCAGAAACCTCTCTCCCAAGAGGCTGCAGCGTTCCAGGGAAAGAGGTACAGAAAGTGAATTCATGGAGAGGTGTCTGAACCAGAGCTGGTGCATCCTTCTATGGCCAGTCTTCCTTGGGGAAGACATGGCAGGGGGTGCCCAGGTAAGGATGGTCTTCCCAGCCTTCTCTGCATACCTGTTGATGTGAGTCCACACTGGGGGACCCCAGGAGGCTCAGCACTGAATTGCAACATCCAGTAGATGCTGGCCTACTTCAGCTTCAGCTAGGTGGGAGGAGTTGGGCCTTGAATGATAATACTAATGTTGCCTGACATTTCTCTGGCACTTTACAGGTGGCAAAGTTTAACACAGACTCAATCCACTCATGTTATCCCAGACAGGGCCTCTTTTATAGAAAAAGGCTTCAGGAGCAGCTGACTGCTCCTAGGACAGAGGTCTAAGGCCATTTACCCCTTGGGACTAAACTGGATGGCAGGTAGGATGCTATTAAGACCCACTCGCTAGGCAGCATCCAGTGATAGTACAGTGGGAACTAGAGCTCTTGCTTTTGTGCTGGGCTATGATGCTGCTCCTTCAGCCCACCTAGGAGAGCTGATGGTACCGGCATGACAACAGGGACAGAGCTGCTAGGACCCTCCAGGCTGGTGAAGACTGAGTTCTTGAAAATGGCTTCCAACTGAGCCTCAGAAATGAGCCTAGGCCTCGGGATTTTAAAGGTGGGGGAATACCCCCAGGAGAGAGTGGGGAAGGGAGCTGTTTCATCCTGGGGGAAGGCTATCAGGAAGTAGGATCCTTCAGGGCCTTGCTTCTCAGTCAGGGGGCTTCCCTGGTGGCTCAGATGGTAAAGAATCTGCCTGCAGAGCGGGAGACTGGATTCAATCCCTGGGTCGGGAAGATCCCCTGGAGAAGGGAATGGCTACCCACTCCAGCATTCTTGCCTGAAGAATTCCATGCACAAAGGAGCCTGGTGGGCTACAGTCCATGGGGTCACAAAGTTGGACATGACTGAGCACCTAACACTTTCAATTTTTCACAGGGCCTTGCTTCTCAGTCCTAGGACCACATAATCCTGGGACTGATCTTGCTTATGGCCTAGAAAGTTGTGGTTCTCAACCCCAGCTACCATGTCAGACTCTCCTGGGGGTGAGGTGAAATAATACAGATGCCTGGGCCCACCCCAGCCCAATTCAAACAGAGTATCCAAGAGGGAGTCCTAGGGAATAGCACACTTGAAAACTCCAGGTGATTCCAGTGTACAGCCCACACGGAGAATCTCTTCTGCAGGGTAAATAGGAAGCACTCAGTAGGATGTGCCTGGAAACACAGGTTACTGCTCTATGAACTAAAACACTGAGATGAAGCCTAAAAATAGAACTTGAGCTAAACATCCATACACTTTGTCTATGCAGTGTATACATATATTTATACACACAATTTATTTATTTAATTTTTTTTGCTGCATGTGAGCTTTCTCTAGTTGTGGTGAGCAGGGGCTATTCTTCATTATGTAGGATGAAGAATACGGTGCATGGGCCTCTCACTGTGGCGGCCTCTTGTCACAGAGCGTGGCCTCTAGGCTCACCGGCCTCAGTAGTTGAGGCATGTGGGCTTGGCAGTTGCAGCCCCCAAGCTCTAGAGCGCAGGCTAAATAGGTGTGGCGCATGCTCTGAGGCCTGTGGAAGCTTCTGAGACCAGGGATCGAGCCTGTGTCTCCTGCACTGGCAGGCAGATTCTTATCCACTGTAAGACCAGGGGAATCCACCTATGCAGGATTGATACCGAGTTATCTTGAGTGGTCTGGAGCAGAGGGCATGAACTGGAGGTTTTGGGGCCATATGTGGACCACTAACATATTCTATATGGGTTGTAGTATTGCAGATAATTTTGACTTAATATTAGAAAACGAGATATTCCATCAAATGCCAGATGTCTAGCTTCCTTAGAAAAGTTAGAGTACGCAGAAATACTGGACCCTCACTCCCCTAAGGCAAGTCAGCTGAACTGAGCAGGGACTGGGCCTTTTAAGAAGAGCCACATGGTCTCCAGTGAACCACAGTCCCCTCTACTCCTTACTGTCCCTCTGAGGTCCATGTTAGTTGTCTTTTATGAATATTGTTTGCTCTGTTGTTTTCCTAAGCCAGCAAAAGTACTTCTCTGTTCCCTTGTCTCTATCAAAAGCTGAAAAATTAAAGACAGTTGGATACTTTGTCTTTTGTCTGGCGCTTTGTTTATATTACCTGTTTGGTCTTCATGTCAACCTCTGACTGAATTCCCCAATGTTTACTAGGGTAGTTGGGGCCATGAAGGTGAACAAGGAGAGGTCTGTGGTTGAGTGGGGGACTGGAAGGCTCTCTAATAGCAAAAAACACTTAATCATTCCAGACACAGCTTAAGACATGGGAAGACTGTCTGTTAAAGTCATCAGTTACTGTAGTCTGTCAGGCAAAATCAGCTCCTTAAATATTCCCACATTTGATGCAGTAATGAGGTGTAATCATACCTTTTGCTCTTGCTGTTTGGTCGCTATGATTACATTAACCAGACCTTCTAGCCCTGCCAAGCTGGGGCAACTGGGAGTCCTATCGTTCCCCTGCTTTTTTACAGTTTCTTGGAGTGGGAGCTGGCCTTGTGCTCAGGAGAGAGGAAGCCCCAGTAGCTGGGAAAAGCTCTCTTTGCAAGGCTGTGGCCTCAGTGGAGGCTCAGCTTCTGGCCCAGCTGGGCCATTGACCTCATCTGTGAATTCAAGTGACTCTTACTTTTTTCTCCAGACCCATTAATAAAATGATTACAGGGAATCCTAAAGTTTCCTTCCAGATCTTGAAAAACAAAGTGTGCCAACCCCACTGGGGTGTGAGGGAGAGTGGAGCCCAGGGCTCTGGGGAGGGCGGTGACATGCGCCTCCCTGGAGACAGCTTAGGCCGGGACCGGGCCACTGGGGTTCCCACTGGAGCTTGGGTCCCAGGAATTCACTGAGCCCAGGCCGCACATCTGGAGACGCAGAGGCCTGCCGAGCAGCCCCTGCCCTGACCTGGGGCCTTTCGCTGAGATCAGAGATCTCGGGGACCCGAGATGTGAGTGGGCTTAGCCTGCTGGGACAGGAAGTTCTGACTTTTTGCAAGCTTTTTGCTGTGGCCAGTGCTTGAGAGCAGAGAGCAGGGACTCTCCTGGAATCTGCCTGGGAAAGCAGGAGAGAGATGGAGAACATCCCACTGTCCCTGGGCTCTCAAGCCCTCCAAGCTCGGCCCCAGTAACGGGAGATTTTTATGCCTCAAACGAGCACAATTAGGACTGAGCACAATAAGGCTGTTCTTGGGTCCCCTCTGGTTCTCCAGCTGGGTACTCCGTGGGGTGGGGGTGGGGATGTATCTTGTTCAAATCCACATTCCTCCAGAACCTAGGCCAGGGCCAGCCCAGAAGAGGCCCTCAGCAAGAGAATTTGAGCCCACGGCCTAGTCCCGGTGGGAAAGCAAAACCCCATGGAGCTCTGGGATGCTCACAGCTTTTGAACCTCGAGTTTTCCAGTAGTCCTTCCAGGGGCCCTGCTCAGCACCTCCTCAGGACCCCCAGGCTGGGCTCCTCACACCAGTGTGCGGGGTCCGGGATACTTACGGGTAATCCCAGAGGACCTCGGTCTCCTTTTTCTCCCTGGACGCCCTTTTCTCCTTTTGCTCCATCTAGTCCTGCTTCCCCCTGCAGGGAAGGGAGATGGGCGAGATCACAGAAGAGCATGGCCCAGACAACTCACCCTTGCATTCTGGGGTCCTGGAGACAGGGGTGGGGGGGTGGGGGGTGGGGAGGGGTGCAGACAGAGGAGGGAGGAGGTAGAGGTGGCTGATCCGGGGGTGGCTGGCTGAGGACTCCAAGAATCACTGAATTCTTAGCCTGGCTCCGCCCATGTTAGAGTCCCTTGTGTCTCTGTAGTAACTTTGAGGTCCCCAAAGGGAAAGGGGATGAATGGCAAGAGAGGAAACAAATCCATATCAGTTCCAGGTCAGGCATTGGCATAGATGACCATTTGTATAGCAGAAAAACTGGGACAGTGGGGATCCTGGCTGCAAATGCCTGAAATGCCGCCACCGGATCTCTGAGGCTCCCAAACTAATCAGGGAAAGAAACTGTCCCCTGGAGAATGTCAGCAAGGAGACAAAGGCTTCCCCTTGCCAGCGGCTTACAGCCTCTTGTATCCATTTGAGATGCTGGGGGAGGTGGGTGGGAGAATCCCAGGCCAGAGTCCAGTGGGCTTGGTCCCAGGAAGGGGTCCCATGCTATGCTACCCTCTGTCTCCCACCTATAATTAAGGGTGAGTGAAAGGTCTGGGGTAGGTTACATGGAAAAAGGATCTCGTCATTTCCTAAGAATCTAACTCTGTAAGGTCAATTGATGGATGAGAAAATTCTAAATCCAAAGCCTGTCCAGCATCAGTGATGGATGTTAATGGGACCTCAGGACTTAATTCTGTCCTAATTCTACCCCACTCCAGTGTTCTTGCCTGGAGAATCCCAGGGACGGGGGAGCCTGGTGGGCTGCCATCTAGGGGGTCACACAGAGTCGGACACGACTAAAGTGACTTAGCAGCAGCAGCAATTCTACCCCACTGGCTAAAGTGTCACATAATTCCATCTAGGGAAGGGGTCAGCTGGTCTGCCTCTGAAGCACTTTTTCTCTTCTCTGTCCTCACTGACAGGGCTCCTTCCTCCACCCCCTCGCCCAGCATCTGTCATGTGACCTCCTCTTACCTTTGGTCCAGGAACACCTTGGAGGCCCTGTATTTGGAATCAAAACAAGCCACCTCAGAGCTACATTTCTGGTTAAGTCAACCTTGTTGTCCACAAGTTGGACAGCAAAAGGGCAAGGGCTTAGGGTATAGAGCTTGGCCTGGGATCCCCACCTGGGGGAGATAGAAGGGAATGCTAAAGGGGGTCTGCTGGGGCTTTCTGGAGTGAGGCCTGAGCCAGGCTTCCCCAGCCTGGTACTAACTGAGAATCGCTCTGTGGCCCCTACAGCTGACTCATGAGAGAATACTCAGTGTCATGAAAGGAAGATTCAGAGGGAACACAGCAAAAGTGAAATAAATTGATATGTGCAAAGTGCTTAGCATAGTATCAGGCACATAGTAAGTTTAAATGAATGTCAGCGACTGCCGTTATTGCTACTACTTGTGCCAGTGGCAATGGGGTGACCCATCCCCATGGGGACTGTGAACCCCACAGAGGCAGGGACCAGCATCTATTGGTCCAGGGGAGGCTTAGGGATCCTCTAGGTATAATGCAGAGGGGTCCCTTTCAAGGTGCCTTATCATCTGTAACTATGGAAGGGCCAACCCAGCAGATTCAGTTTTAAATGGGTCACTTTCTATTTTAATCCTGCTGGCTGGCTAGTCAGAACAGAAGAAGGAGAAGAACAGAAGTCTGACAGCAAAGAAACAGAGTAGCTCTGACTTCTGCGAGGAAGGCCCAGACCCCACAGTTGGGGCTGTCAAGCCCGTCATCTCTTTCCAGGAAACCAGGCAACGCCCAGGCTCCTTGGTGTCTGTTTAAGGTGGGAGGGGAGAGGAGCATGGAGGGGGCATGAGGATGTGAAAATCCCTCCATGGAAATAGATGATAGTTGACCTAAGGCTGAGGCTAAGCCCAGTGACTGCCATGGAGAGGGGACGTTAGGGGTCTAGTCACAGTGGACTGAAACACATACAAGCCCTTTAAACTTACCGGAGGTCCAGGAGGCCCCTCTGGCCCTGGTGGCCCAGGAACCTAGAAGCCAAAGGGAAATGATTAGCCCACCCCGTTATACTCTCAGTGACCCTGCCTTTTGCCATAGTCTGGGGTCCGGCTGGAGTTGCAAGGGGGAAGATAAAACCACTGCACACGGTTTCCCAAACGAAGGCTTAGAATAGGTCAGAAACTCCTAACAACTCACTTCCCTACACAATGTCGAAAGAAAACCTAATGCCTCTAAGTGTCTATTCTTCTAGACATTTTTGAAAAACCAGAAAATCTGGCAGCCCCAGACTCTTGTGCTTCAGTTCAGTCGCTCAGTCGTGTCTGACTCTTTGCAACCCCATGGATTGCAGCACGCCAGGCCTCCCTGTCCATCACCAACTCCTGGAGTTTACTCAAACCCATGTCCATTGGGTCAGTGATGTCATCCAACCATCTCATCCTCTGCCATCCCCTTTTCCTCGCACCTTCAATCTTTCCCAGCATCAGGGTCTTTTCTAATGAGTCAACTCTTCGCATCAGGTAGCCAAAGTATTGGAGTTTCAGTTTCAACATCAGTCCTTCCAATGAATATTCAGGACTGATTTCCTTTAGCATGGACTGGTTGGATCTCCTTGCAGTCCAAGGGACTCTCAAGAGTCTTCTGCAACACCACAGTTCAAAAGCATCAATTCTTCGGTGCTCAGCTTTCTTTATAGTCCAACTCTCACGTCCATACATGACTACTGGAAAAACCACAGCCTTGACTAGATGGACCTTTGTTGGCAAAGGAATGTCTCTGCTTTTTAATATGCTGTCTAGGTTGGTCATAACTTTTCTTCCAAGAAGTAAGCATCTTTTAATTTCATGGCTGCAGTCACCATCTCCAGTGATTTTGGAGCCTAAGAAAATAAAGTCTGACACTGTTTCCACTGTTTCCCCATCTATTTGCCATGAGGTGATGGGACCGGATGCCATAATCTTAGTTTTCTGAATGTTGAGCTTTAAGCCAACTTTTTCTCTCCTCTTTCACTTTCATCAAGAGTCTCTTTAGTTCTTCTTTGCTTTCTGCCATAAGGGTGATGTCATCTGCATATCTGAGGTTATTGATATTTTCCCCGGCAATCTTGATTCCAGCTTGTGCTTCATATAGCCCAGGGTTTTTCATGATGTACTCTGCATATAAGTTAAATAAGCAGGGTGACAATATACAGCCTTGACGTACTCCTTTCCCCTGTTTGGACCCAGTCTGTTGTTCTGTGTCCAGTTCTAACTGCTGCTTCCTGACCTGCATACAGGTTTCTCAAGAGGCAGGTCAGGCAGTCTGGTATTTCCATCTCTTTAAGAATTTCCCATAGTTTGTGGTGATCCACACAGTTAAAGGCTTTGGCATAGTCAATAAAGCAGAAATAGATGTTTTTCTGGAACTCTCTTGCTTTTTCAATAATCTAACGGATATTGGCAATTCGATCTCTGGTTCCTCTGCCTTATTCTAAAACCAGCTTGAACATCTGGAAGTTCATGGTTCATGTACTTTTGAACCTGTTCTTGTTCTTGCCTGGCAACAATTACCTGAAGCTCAAGGAGAGCTTTTCCCACTGGGTGGGCTTCAGTTCCTTGGTTTACCTTAGTCCTCACCACTCCCTATTGCTTTTTGCTATGGTTTTTCTTTTTTTGGCTGTGCCATGCAGCATGTGGGATCGTAGCTCCCTGACTAGGGAGTAAACCTGTTATGCACTTGTGGTAGTCTTAACCACCGCATCGCCAGGGAAGTCTCTCTCTATTGTTCTGAATCCAGACCTTTTGCATTCATTTGTTGCATGTTTGGTCCTGGCTGGCATTTGGGTTTGAGACCTTTAGCTTAAAGAAACAGAGACTGGTTATCTGGAATGGAAGGAGACTGAGATGCTTCTCAAGACTATTCCTCAAGCTCCCCAGGTTGGTAACAGACAGGAGGGGGAATATGGGTCTCCATTTCCTTTGAGAGTAGGGTAAAGTAGAAGAGCTTTGGACTGGACAGTGAAGATGAAGGAACCCTGGGAGGTCTTCCTCTCAGAGGAGGATGCTGTGAAGGGTAGATTCTATCTCTGGTGAAGATGGACTTCCATTTGTCCACAGTCAGTTACCCAAGAGGCTGGGAGGAGACCTGCCTGCTCTTTTCTGAGTAGGTCCCCCCACTTCAGCTTCTGGACTCTCTTTGGACACCTCATCTTTCCAGGGACAGAATCCCCTGGAGTGTGGCCAGGATGGGGACCCTCTGCCAGGTGACTACAAAGGGAGCCACTGCACTGGGCAGGCAGGGAACTGCTGTTGTCCTTGGCCATGTGGAGTTTTTAGCTCCACAATACTATAGTCACCTGGTAGGGAGTGCAATCTTTGCAAACTCCAGCTTCTTAAAAATAATGTTTACTACTTTTTTTCTTAGTATAAACAAGTAGATCATATATCCTGATGGGGTTAGAGGTTATACAAATCATGCATATATTAAAATTCATAGACCTATACACACATCCCTGAAAAGTCCATTTTACTGCGTGATAATTTAAAATATGAAAACTTTTAAAGGAATACTAATTCATTAACATAGTAAGTTAAAGAGAATGTATACCTATGGCTGATCCATGTTGATGTTTGACAGAAAACAACAAAATTCTGTGAAGCAATTATCCTTCAGTTAAAAAATAAATAAATTAAAAAAATTAATTAATTAAAAATGAGAATTGAAAGAAGGAAAAAGCATAAATATCTCTGAGTAATGCTAATATTTTGCTTTATTTCCTTCTGTACTTTCTTGATACCTAAAATGTATTTGAATTGTATCTATACTTATGATGATATTTTATATATATATATATATATATATATAAAATTTGGTTCTCTTTTTCACTTAAAACCCATTTTTCCATTTTTGTGTGTTCCCCACAAACCTCCTTTCCATGTTGATGAGCTCTTCACTGAATGGAATAAAAATGAGTTCCTACTAGCCAGGGCTTGGAGCAGGGCTTGGCATAAGAAAAACTCTCCAACATGGGGACTATTATTACCATTAGTATTGTTGCGGTAAGCTATTTAATCATTTCCTCCTTGTTAGAAACACAGGCTGTTTCCAATTTGTACTTTAAATACATCTGGAAGGAACATTTCTGCATATTATGTGTTTCCTGAATTTCAGAGCATTTCCTTAGGAGGCTATCCAAATAAACAGTACATGTGTTCTATAATCAAGTCTGGGTTACTAAGTGCTGATGGGGCTTGGTGACACTGAAGGGTGACTGAGGAGACTTCTCCGGGGACTGCGAAGGTTTGGGGTCTCTCTCTGCGGTGGTGTTGGGGTGGCATGGGCTCTCCCAACAAGCAGCCTCTCCCTCATGCATCCTTGATTTCTCTTGCTTTCCTGGCTCTTTCCTTGAGCCTGATCTCCTCCTGTCTTACAGAAGGTGGCTTCCATCCTGACTACCTCTCACTCCACTGTTCTCTCCTTTCCCCTTCACCACACTTCCCATAAGAATACGTTCTCTCTCTGGAAACCCCACCTCTGGCGCTTCTGGGCAGACTCCTACAGACCCTGCCCCAGTGACCCGTCCTCTGGGGTGCTCACCCGACTCCCTGGGCTGCTGCCATTCCAGTGCCCACAAGTGGAGATGGTTTGCTCACAGGGGCAGTCTGTTTATTTCCTGTCTCGAGGCTCTAGCACTGGGAATGAATGGCTGGTACCATGTGAATGCCGCCGAGGGACTTGATCAGTGGAGCAAACTTCACAACGATCCTAAAGTGCTCGGGAAATCTTGTTTCCTGCCCTCTTCCTGTGCCAGGCAGTCGCGAGTTTCATTCTCGAGCATGGCAATGCTGCGCCCACTGGAGGCTGTGGTGTGATGAGGTCCCTATCACAACCCCCATGACCCAAGCCGCAGAGCAGGCACAACCTACCTCCATTCCTGGGTCACCCTTCTCCCCCGGTTCTCCTTTCTCTCCCTGTGGACACAAAACAACACGTGGATGCCAGCACTCTGGGGAGCCCGGGATAGACACCCTGAAATCTGTGACAAACCAGAGCAGGACTAGGCTACGTCTAGGTGTCTTCAAGCACTGTCTGGGAAGCTATAGGGGGTAACTGGCCTGAGGATGAAGACCAGGGCAGGGAGCCTGTGATCACTGGCTTACTGAATCTGAGGTTCTATTAACAGCACATGGGAGGAGAGGCTGATATTCTGCATGGAGGGTAGAGACCCTGGCATAGACTTGGGACTTGTTTTTAACCACCAGAATATGGCCTGCAGCAAAGGTGATGGTCTGTCTCTCTTGCGATTATGTTATAAGCTTAGTTACAAATTATACAGGTGTTATACAACTGATAGGTTAAGACTGTGTTACAAGTATGTCTCACATACACACGCACATGCACGCGCATCTCTGTCTTGCTCGCGTGCACTGAGACACTCCTGCTGGCCTTGGCCTTGAAGAAGCAAGCTACTGTAATGTGATTTACCTACTATGAGAAAGGCTGTGTGGCCAGGAACTGTAGGAGGCCTGTAGGAGCTGAGGGACTCAGTCCTACTATAGAAAGGACTGAATTATGTCAACAGCAGCGAGCTTGGAAGAGGACCCCAGCGCTAAATGGGAATGCAGCCTATGGCAACCTGACTGCAGCCTCGAGAGGCGCCGGGCAGAGGCCCCACGCCTGGACTCCTGACCATGGAAACTGCCATAACACATGTGTATTATTTTAAGCCACTGAATTTGTGGTGACTTGCTATGCAGCTACTGAAAGCAAATACGGCTCCAGGAGCAGAGCCAGGCCCACAGGGTGTTGATGAGGGACCCTCACACCACATAGGGAGCAGCCCCTCCAGTTTGGAGGGGACAAGGCAGGAGGCCACCAGCTGCCTGCCTGTCCCAGCTGAGTGGGGCAGCCATAGTCAGTGGCCTCGGAGGGCCCCTGCCCTGGGTCAGAGGTAGGACTGGTTGACCTCTGAGGTTCTTTCTACTTCTAAGAGGAGAATTCCTCCAAGTCCAAGGTTCTGGCACCTTTGAACTCTGTCGGCCTCCCTTGAGACGGAGGCCACCACATTGTGAGTGGAGGGAGCTGGCACCCCTGTTGACACCCATCTGCCCTTCAGGGAGCAGCTGCTCATCCAGAGGACCCTCCCACCCCCAGGCTGGGATGGCAGATGAGATCAGTGCAGCCTCATCACACCAGGCCCCTGCTAGGCAGGTGACCGCAGTCAGGACACCCGACTTGCTTGCCCTAGTCAGCAGAGGTTTGCTGACAGCCGTGATGCTCAGTCCCCTCGCCTTACTATAAATCCTGGGAGCCCGATTGGGCCAGGAAGTCCAGTCGCTCCGGGTCTCCCTTGGTCACCTGGTTCTCCTTTCTCCCCAGTTGGGCCGTCTAGACCCTACGGATTGACAAAGATCTCTGTTAATCAAGGGCTAGGTCATCACACTGAGGTCTGCAGACCAGCTGCAGCATGCATGTGGGACCCCCTTCCCCTGAGAGCAGAAGTCTAGGGTGCCGTCCATTTCTCAGATGGAAGCCGTGAGGCTCAAAGAAGGCTCCTAGGTCAAACCTAGCTGGCCCGGGCAAGGTCCCTTGTTTGTACCTCTCCTGGGTCTAGGGCTTCTGTATGCTATCCCAAGAGACAGTTTTACACCCACAACTTTATCTTCCCAACAACCCAGTGAGGTATCTAGGGACGGCATTATCATCCTCATTTTACAGATGAGGAAACTGAGGCTCTGCCAGGCTCAGTGACTTTCCTGCTAATGGGAGATGACAAAGCAGGACCCAGGTCTCTTGAGGAAGGAAACTAGCTTTCATAAAGTAAGGCTAGACGAGAAGGCAGGTGAGCCCCTGTCCCCAGCTCCCGACCCTGGTTTCCAGCTGCACCTGGCACAGCACACAGCTGTATTATGCTAGGTGGGCCCTGGCACTCACTGGTGGTCCTGGCTGCCCCGTCTCCCCTTTCTCCCCCTTCTCTCCTGGGCTCCCCAGGAGGCCGTCTTCTCCTTTCATTCCTGCGGGCCCAGGCTTTCCTGGGGGGCCTTGGGGACCAGGAGGGCCCACATCTCCTGGTTTGCCTCGGGGTCCCTTGGGAAAAGATCAACAACACGTATTAGATACACTGATGGAGGATCAAAGAGAAGAACATGAAAAAATGGGGTGTGGGGGGCCCAAAGGACTTGGCTCTTTGGTGCTTTATTGGACCAGGCAGAGAGTCTGTGCAGCTGCTGGTGGGAATCTGAGGGGCCTTGGCCACCAGCCCCGGCCCATTGCACGGTGGGTCTGCCTGGCTCCTCCTGGGGCCAGCAGTGGGGCCTGGGGGGCTTCTGCAGGTGGGTCCCCCCTCCCTTGTCCTCCCTTCCCCACAGGGTGTGCATCCGGGCTCCCTCCAGAGCCTTCTGCACCCTCACCCCCAGGGCAAAGGCTGTCTTTAGAGGTTTGTCCGGGCATGTCCTTACCTTTTCCCCATCGAGTCCTGGAGGGCCTGGCAGTCCAATCTCCCCCTGCAGCCGGAACAACCCAAGGTCACTCTTGGACCAGAGGAGAACGGTAACTATTATTTATATGGCACTGGCTGTGTCGGGTGTCCTCAGCACTCGCATGGAAGCTTTGTACTTCCACTGACTCTGTTTTACAGGTGAGGACCCCAGGGCAGAGTTGTGAGCCCAAGGCCTGTGGTTAACGAACAGTGGATCCCGGTTTGATCCCCTGGAAAAGGGATAGTCTACCCACTCCAGTATTCTTGGGCTTCCTTTGTGGCTCAGATGGTAAAGAATCCACCTGCTATGTGGGAGACCTGGGTTCAATCCCTGGGTTGGGAAGATCCCCTGGAGAAGGGCACGGCAACCCACTCCAGGATTCTTGCCTGGAGAATCCGCATGGACAGAGGAGCCTGGTGGGCCATGGGGTTGCAAAGAGTCAGACATGACTGAGTGACTAAACACAGCACGGAAAATAACCAGCTGCACCACCAAAGCAAGCTGAGACGGAAGAGCAGTGAAGTCCTCCTGGTAGATCAGGTGAGGCTTCAAGGAGGAGGTGGCAGCCTTCAAGGAGGGATTGAAATATGAGGATGTTGAAAGGTAGGGGAGACAGGGGACTTTAGGGCAGAAGGCCTCATGAGTAGAGGACAGAAAGACAAATGAGCATGGCTTTCTGAGAAAATCCACAGGGATGAGGGCAGAGGATAAAAGGAAGCAGGAATGGAGGGAGGGGCTTAAGTTCTACGTGCTGTGACGGCGGGCTGGGTCCCTGCTGTGGGTCCAGCTAGGGTGGGGGATCGTCTAGACCCAGGGCTCACGGTATCAGAGGGGCCTGTGAATTACAGGAGCCTAAGACAGACAGTGAGGGAAGAATGGCAGAGTTGAGGTGTGGGAGGGATGGTGGGCCGTGATGCCTTGGAGCGTGGGGAGAATTACAGCCCTGGGAACATGAGAAGGACACAGATAGGGGCAGCCGGGGGTCCCGTGCTCAGAGACACATGCAGGGCTTCTGCAGGGTCTGCATCTGCCTTGTCAAGACAGTGTTACCTTCTCTCCTGGGATTCCTGGAGCTCCAGGTGGGCCGATCTGCCCAGGAAGACCAGGGGGCCCCTAGGAAAGGAAAGAGAGACCCGTGGGAGAACTTTATGACTGAGGAGGGATGGCCTGTCTCCAGGGAGGTATGTGGAGGTATGTGGAGGCTGATTATTTCCAAACATTTCTTCAAGTGTAGGAACACTTTCTTTTTTTTTTGCAAAGAAAATAACAAGGAGACTCCACAGTGTAAAGCAGGTAAGCTCTGAGTGTGTTTAGGCTAAGGACAGGGGTGGGAATCCTAGAGCCACACCTATCAGCCTCTTCCTCCCCTTCCCTCTATACCCTGGGGGCTCCCTGGATTCCTAGAAGACAAATCTGACCTTCCCTGACAGTGATTTAAAAATGTTTGTGGGAAGCAACCCAAATGTCCATTAACGGGTGAATGTCTGGTACATTCATATAGTGGAATACTATACAGCAGTGAAAAAAGAACCAAGCACTGCACAGGCTATGCCATAAGAGAAAGAAACTCTGACACATTATGCCGAGCAAAAGAAGCCAGATGCAGATGCTGACATACTGATTGATTCCATTCACAAGAAACTCCAGAACTAAAGACAGATCTAAGCTACAGTGACAGAAAGCAGATCAGTGGGGTAAGTGTGGGACTGACTCTTGAGTTTCATGAAGGAATTTTCTGGAGTGATTGAGGTGGTAGATACAAGGCTATAAACATTTGTCAAAACTCAACAAATTCTACACCTAAAGTGGGTACATTTTATTGTATGTACAGTTAATTCAGGGTTGATTTTAAAAATTAAAAAATTTTTCCATGAAAGTTTTGTTTCAAATAGGTATTTCAAATAATATTTGAAATGTTTCCAAATTGTTAATGTTTCCAAATGAAGTTCACTGGTTCCAGAACCATTTGATTAATACCAGTCTCTGGGATTGAGGCATCACATGACTGTACTTAATTCTGGATTTGCATCATCTCTAAGTGTGTTTTCTGGCATATGGCCACTAAAAAATATTGAATGACATAAAATGTGAGCAGTTTGAGAACTTCTTGATCTCTCCTCTTCTCTGTGACTTGGATGTTAAAGCAGGTGATGATCATTTTAACTGCAGATATTCACTGAGGGCCTATCACTGGTGGGCACCCGTGCAGGATCCAGGCTTAGAATACACTGGTTTTCCAGATGCAAATAATGAAGTTGATTTCCAGGAAAGGTGGAGGATCACTACTGATTTCTTAGGATTATGGTTGGGTAAAAGGAGAAACATAGAAATATCTTCCTCCATACCACTACTTTCTCAACGCTGCTGCAGAGAGAACCCAGCATTTATCCTTTGACCGGAGCGCCCTGCTGAGTTGGTTAAGAGCCATTCCAGCTGACAGCTATGATCTTGCTCAGGCTCAGGCCAGTCCCTGCCCCAGCATAGCAGGGTCTGCCTAACCTTCTGGAGGGGAGACCTCCAGGCTTGGCTCTCAGGTTGCCCACCCCCAGCCCTCAGCCCAGCACCCAGCGGGGAATCAAGGGACGAGGACTCACCATCAAGGCCAGTGTCCGGATCTCCTAAAAATCAATACCACGTGATCAGTTGAAAAGCAAATCAACAGCCATCTGGAGGGCCCCTCAAAACAGTCCTGGAAGCGTGGGCGTTGGGCCCCTTGAAGGAGCACCACAGAGGTAGACCCTCTCTGGGACTCTGTGCCTCCCAGACTCACCCCACCCTCACCTCTCACCAGAGGTTCATAATCACTGGACAGAGAACACCCCACGAGCATCAGATGCTGTCTACATCAGACTTAGACACGCTTAAAGTGGACTGCAAACTGTCCCTTTACCAGAGAGGGAAGAAAGCAGCATATCTTCTTTCTGATCACTAACCAGGACGCTCCCTTCATCTTCCCCCTTCTTCTAAGACCCAGATTTAATGCTCTGATGTACCTCCCTTTAAAAAGATGTACCTACCTCCCTTTAAACACAGTAGAACAAAACATGGAGCTACTTGAAAATAAATTAGAGGGACAATTGTTGGCATAAAAAAAAATCTGTACACCTTGAAAATGGATTCACTTAGGTAGAAGGATTCCTTTAAAGGAGTTGTTCTCAATCTGGGGTGATTTTGTCCCCCTGGGGACATTCAGCAGTGTGCAGAGACATACTTTGTTTTTTATAGCTGGGAGGCAATGACATATGTGGCATCTATTGGAATCTAGTGGGTAGACCCGGAATGCTGCTGAACATCCTCCGGCACATGGGACAGCCTTCCCACAACCAAGATTAACCAGCCCCAAATGTCAGTAACACCCTGCTTTTTTTAAAAATAAATTTTATGGCATAAGGGATCTTAGTTTCCCAACCAAGAATTGAACCCAGGCTCCCTGCAGTAGAAGCATGGAGTCTTAACCATTGGACTACCAGGGAAGTCCCAAGAACCCCACTTTTAAAGGAGGGTACCATATGAACCTGAAATATTACAATGACACAAAGGTAGGTGGGTTCCAGGAAGAAAAGTTCTACCAAGTGAAAGGGGGAGTTTGTGTGCCAAAGAAATGGGAGTCCGAGAACCCCAAGTGGGCCTGCACCCCACAGGTGCCAGGATGCTCCACTTACGGCTCTCAGTGACCCAGAGCTGGACCACTTGGATTTCAAATGAGGGGGCTGTGTGCCTGGGGGATAATGGGGGAGGCCGAAGGAGAGAAGACAAGGGAGCTTCTTGGAAGCTCTGCCTAGTGGCCAGGCCTCAGGGACATGAGTTGGAGTGCTGGAGGCTCAGATCTCTCATCAGGCCTGGGGCCCAGCCCCAAGGCCCATGAGGAACTCTAGATCTCTGTCTCTGGGTTGCCCCACTCACCTGGAGAGCCTCGTTGATGTTCCCGTTGTAGTCTACCATCTCTCCTTTCCCAGCTTCACCCTTGGAGCCCTAGGAGACAAATGACACCTGTACCCAGGGCCTGGGTCAGCGGAGACCTCAGGACAGGCACCTCCTGCTCCTACCAAATGGGATCAGAGCTGACACTGGCCGCACAGGTGGATCCAGAGCAGCTGGCGGTGGCTACCGGGGCTCCAGACACTCTCAGAGGATGCTCAGGGAATCCAAAACCAATGGAGAACCCTGGACTAGACAGACCCGGGGGACGCTGAGTCTGATTGTGGCTGCAGTGTCAGACATCCTAGCCAGACAACATATCTGGGGCCAGACTGCTCTTCCTGGAGTGCCCCAGACGAGCCACTTCACACCGTGACCCCAGGGAGCTGAAATGTGATGCCCTGATTCTCTGGATGAGAGATGCACGTACCTTGGGGCCAGCAGGTCCCTGTTCTCCAGCTGCTCCAGGCTCCCCCTGTTGCAGGACAAAATTGAAGTGAAATAGGCATAAAGCAGGTACAGAGAATCTGATGTCCCCAGATGGTCTGTGTGTTGGGGCCCTGGAGGGGCCGGGAGGCTCAGCTCAGCCCAGGCCAGGAGGGCACAGGGCTCCATCTCGTGCAGGGTCCACCCCTTGGGAAACGCCTCCATCAGCCCGCATGCCCCTCTCTCCCTCTGAGCTCCTTCCAGCTTCACACTGGAAGGTATTCTTTCTGTCCTGCGTTGGCTGTTGGTGATTCTATTCTTGTTTGTCTGGGCACCTCTCCTCAGTCCCCTAAGTCAGCCACCTCCTTGGGAGCAGAGACCAGACCCTCTGCCCCTCTGTTCCCATCCCCTCAAGGAGCAAGGGTTCAGAAACTGTGCCAATTGCCTGGGTGGTTGCCAACTGCTGGGAGAGCCCCAGAGGTTCCTGTCTGCTGGTGGAAGACCCACACTGTGGGAGGAAATGTGTGTGTGGGGGGAGGGGCCAGGGTGAGGGATTAGAAACATCCTGCCTCCTGGAGCAGGCTGGGTCGGGGAGGATTTGTACTTGTTGGAAACAGGACAGAACCGTGGTGAATAAACGAGAAGCGGTGTAAACTGTGGAAAGCAAAGCACAGTTCCATACTTGATCTGGGAAAATGTGAGCACTGAGCACAGCTTTAAAAATGAAGACAGAAAGTGAAAATAAAGGGAAAACAAACCCTTTAATATAACTCAACTCCTGCTGACCCTTCAGTGGGTCAGTTCAGGGAGTGTCACCTCCAGGTAGCAGCCGGCACCTCCCCGCACCCACAGTCTTGCAGTGCCCACAGCAACACCATGCTGACCGGTCCACAGAAGGAGCTGGAGAGAATGGAGCCCCACCTTTACAAGCGGTTGGAAAATAGTAGACGCAGGGCCTCTGGGTCACTGCATTCCCCAGGCCCAGCGTTTCATCCCTGGGCCTGCCTGTGCCTGACCGCCATCTCAGAGGAAGTTCCCCAAAGCCCAAGGTGACCACAAGAGATGGCAGGCAGAAGTCATGACTGTCAGCCCTGTGCCTGGGGGCCCGTGGCAGGGACGGCCAAGACTCTCACTCTGAGCTCCCAGGCTGACCCTCAGCCTGCAGCTCTTAGATCAGGGCCCTCTGTACCTTGTCTCCTTGCTGTCCTGGGGGGCCTGCCTGGCCATCTGCTCCAGCCTCCCCCTGGGCAACAGGAGAGAGAAGGAATGAGGACATGCAGGGGGCAAGAGATGGTCCGGCCGTTCATGTTGTGCTAGTGTCTCTGGGCTCTGTTTCTTTGCCTGCTCATATCTACTAACTCCCCATATTTCACCTGTCTGACTTCCCCACCCTTGGGCCCTGCCCAGGCCCACCTCCTCCAAGCAGCCCTCCTGATTTATTCCTTTCCTCCTCTGAGTTCTGTGCTGCCAGGCCCTCCTTGGTTCTTAGTCAACACATATATGTCCAGCTCGTTGAGGTCCCTAACCATGGACCCTCATCAACTTCCGGCTGTAGGGGGCAGGTCATTTTGGAGCTTGGAACACTTACTCACCTCACCAGGTCCTGCCTGGGAGCAGAGGGGAGTGGGAAGGGCCTAGGCATGTGGGGAGGGGGGCCCAGGAGGCCTAGGAGTGGAGGAGCAGGGAGAGGCAGGAGTTTCTGCGGCTGATTCAGAGTCCAGGCTACGGGCCTTTCTGATTATCCAAAGACCTGGCAGCCACTGGTCCTTGACTCAGTTACATCACAGCATTTGAGTCAATGGCTCCTACTTCCATCTGCGTCAGAGAGGGCATCTCTTCTGGACGGTCAAATGGTCGGTGCTTGGAAGTAGGAGCTCAGTCTCAGGAGCTCGGACCTTTCTTAGGACACAGGAGGAGAGAAGGCAAGGTGCCGAGGATACAAAGTCCTCCAAATGGACTAGGGATAAGGACCACAGGCAAACACTTGACTTGAGCACTGATCTCAGGAAAAGACTCACCTTTGGCCCTGGGGGTCCAGGAAGCCCTGGGGGACCGGGCTCCCCTCTGCCTCCTCCAATGGAGTTGCCAGCATCGCCTTTTTCTCCCTGGGGGTGGAAGGTAGAGTTACCATCACTAACTTTGAGGGAGGTGGTTGGTCTCTGTCTTTTCTCCCCTCATAATTCAAAGGACTGAAGACAGCAGACTGCCCCTCGGTCTATGCTGAATGTTGGGGAACTGTGGGCTCCAACGTGGCTGAGGACCAGAGGCCGTCAGAAGCCTGACCTTGGGATTTGGGGAGAGAATGGAACTGGTTACTGAGGTGGAACAGGTGTGAGCTAGAACAAGACCCCATCAGGACCAGGATCTAGGTTTCCTAAAATGTGTTTCAGGGAACACTCCTTCAGCAGGTTGGGAATATTCAGCATGTTACAAAAAGGGGTATGGTGGCCAAACAATGTCGGAAAGGCAAAATGAAATGAAGCTTTCCAGGCTCCTTCACCGCAGGGTGTCAGGAGCCTCTTGTTCAGGCCAAGGTGCTTATGACTGTCTGAGGAGCCTGCTTTATTTATTTTTAAAGATTTTATTGGCATATAGTCGACTTGTGTTAGCTTCAGGTATACAGTAAAGTGAATCAGTTATACATACATACATACATACATACATATATATATATATATATATATATATATATATATATATATATATATATATATATCTCCACTCTTTTCCAGATTCTTTTCCCATATAGGTCATTATAGACTATTGAGTAGAATTCTGAGGGGGCTATTGTATAGAGCCAAACTTATTTGACTTCTTTCTTTTAAATGGAATATCTGGGAGGGAGGAGGGAGGGGGGACCCGGAGGGGAAGCATATGTAAACCCATGGTGATATCATAACAATGTATGGCTAAAACAATAATTAAAAAAATAAAAAAATTAAAAAAAAAATAAATGGAATATCTATGGAGCTCACGTACTATAGACTACACTTTCAGACCTGGTGCAGAGAAATCAAACCAAGTCATAGCTAGTAAATTCTTTGAATTTTGGGCTTTTAGGGGACAGTCAGGGCCTCCCAGGACACTCCCATGTGGTACCCCATGCTTCTGTCCCCCAAAACAGAATCTGGCTGTGTTCCAACTGCTTTTCCCCAATCTGGGAGGGACCTCTGTAATGTTGGGGCCCATGTGAATATGTAGGGTGGGAAATGTGGGTGGGGATTGATGCTGGACCTCTACACAGAACCCACCATTCAGAGCTGGTTGCTACCCACCTTCTGCCCCAAGAGGCCGAGTGGCCCGGGGGACCCTGCAGCCCCCTTCTCACCCTGTGGAGGAAATGCAGATAGTTTGTGTTAGGAACTGTTTCTTTAGTATGTTGGCAAAGGCACCAGCCCTCCAACGTTGGGTCTTGACTTTCTTCTCTCCTGCCTCCCTGCCCTTACGCAGGCTGGTTCTCTGAAGGACTCACTTCCTGCTGGACCCTATCAGGGACATGACTCCTTCCTTGGGACACTTCCCACTGGTACCATTGTCTTCCCAGTCCTGTGTGGGAGGGCCCTTGGCACTTATGTAGGGAGAGGAGCCAAGAGCATTGAGTCCCTTTGGGGGGGTCTCCTAGGGAGACGTGAGCCATCCAGAATGCCAATATTTGACATTCTTTTTAAAAAACTGCTTTTCTGTTTCTCATGTTTGTAACGTCAAGCAATTAGATGCCCCTGGTCTCTAGCGAGAGCTTTCTCCTCCCTGCCTCTAGGGAGGACAAAAACCATCATACCAGAACTTCTCCTTTGGAGGAATATTTTGAGAAGGGTGACTTAGGTTGAATTGTCCCATGAAAATTTATATGCTGGAGTCCTAACTCCAGGTATCTCAGAATGTGACCTTACTTGGCCATTGGACCATTAGAGATGTAATTAGCTAAGTTATGAGGTCACCCTGGAGTCAGGTGGGCCCCTAATCCAGTGTGATTGGTGTCCTTATAAACAAAAGGGAACTTTGGATACAGACATGCATATGGCGAGAACACATATGAAGAAGAAGGCAGAGATGGGGGTGATACTTCACAAGCCAAGGGAGACCAAGAACGCCAGCAAACTACCAGGAACTGGGGGAGAGGCATGGGACACCCTGCAGAAGGAACTGACCCTGCTGACTTCTGATCTCAGACTTCCGGCCTCAGAACTGTGGGCCAGTCAATGTCTGCTGTTGAAGCCACCCAGTCAGTGGTCCTGTGTTAGGGCAGCCCTAGTAAACAAGCGAAAGTTGCTCAGTCATGTCTGACTCTTTGTGACCCCATGGACTATACATTCCAGGGAATTCTCCAGGCCAAAATATTGGAGTGGGTAGCCGTTTCCTTCTCTGGGGGATCTTCCCAACCCAGGGATCGAACCCAGGTCTCCCACATTGCGGGTGGATTCTTTACCATCTTTACCATCTGAGCCACCAGGGAAGACCAAGAATATTGGAATGGGTAGCCTATCCCTTCTCCAGTGGATCTTCCTGACCCAGGGGTTGAACCAGGGTCTCCTATATTGCAGGTGGATTCTTTAACAGCTGAGCTACGAGGGAAGCCCAGTAAACAAGTACACTTCTCTATTCTACCACCAAAGAATACTTCTTCTTGCCCATGACTTGGGTCCCAGAGCCCTGCTCTCATTGCAGAGATGAAGGGTCTCTGTGACTGTGGATGACTCCTCAGTGCAGGAGTGGCAGAGCTGGCTGCAGCACCCAGCTCCCCTGATGCTTCTCCTGTGTCACGAAGACTTCACTTGGGTTCACAGCGTCCTGAATCAGGAGGGCCCCTCGAGAGCAGCCCTCTAGGCCAGCATGAGAAGCTCCACTTGCCATAGTCTGATGGTGGTTCTTATATGTAATAATATGCACCGAGGGCCCTGGGCTCATAATTCACCTGGATGTCTCAACGAACTTTTCAGTAGAAGACGCAAAGGATGTTGCATCAAGTCTTTAGCTGTAATCCCCTTGCCACCTGCCCTGGAGGTGACAAGAGGAGAGCATGGCAACCCACTCCAGTATTTTTGCCTCGAGAATCCCCATGGACAGAGGAGGCTGGCGGGCTACAATCCATGGGGTTGCAAAGAGCTGCACATGACTGAGCTACTAAGCACACACACAAGGGAGGAGAGGAGGGCCAGGTAAAAGCCCCCGTGGTGAGAGGGATATGAATCCTAAGGTCCCAGCTCGCCCTGCAGTGCCTGTGGCTTTGGCAGGGGCATACCCCTGTCTGGGGCGGGGTGGGGGGTGTCTAAGCGGAAGGGTGTGGTGCTGCCCTGCTGAGGTCCTGGGGGATGGGAGCAGGGGGAGGGAGGACCTCCCTTCCTTCTGCTGGGCTTTCCTCTTGGGTACCCAGTAGCTTTCAGGGAGAAAGGCTCTGCCCTCGAGTGTGAATTTCTTAAGATTCACAGGCAGTCCTGACTGGCATTCCCTTCCACCTGGGGACACATGCACCTACCACACACTGCAAGCAGCATAACCATGGGGGCAGGGGGTGGGCACGGTGGGGAGTAGGAGAGGCCGGGATGAAGGGAGCACACACTCAGAGACACAGTATCCTACCCTCTGCCCCCTCTTTCCCGGCAAACCTGGGGGCCCCGGCTTCCCTGTTGCTCCTGGGTCTCCCTTTGGGGTAAGAAGAGAAAGTCACTGATAAGAGGATGGGGCAGGAGTGGTGAGGGGTACGAGGGGCAGAAATCATAGACCAGTGTTTCCAGAATACCTGCCCCCTAAGATGCACCTCTTAAAAAATGATTGCCCTTGTCAGAAAGTTTGAAAATGCCGCAGAAGTTACTTTGTTTTTAACTGAGCGACTCTCAGTTGTGTCTGACTCTTTGTGACCTCATGGACTGTAGCACGTCATACTTTCCTGTCCTTCACTGTCTCTCAGAATTTGCTCAAATTCATGTCCATTGAGTCAGTGATGCTATCTAACTATCTCATTCTCTGTGGCCCCCAAAAGGGTTTCCCAATGTATATTTAGCACAGTAAAGGCTCTGAGAAGGCCTGCAGGAAAGAAACCTTTGTAATAGTTTTAAACTCCATTATTTCTCAAATGTCTTTGACTATGGAAACTTTTCTCATGTTACACCTCTTTTTGGACTGGATGTGAGACAGAGCCCTGTGGGTACAGGGGACCATGTTACCGCCCACTACAGCTGGTGTGAATGTAAACCAGAGAGTTGCCCGGGCCAGGATCCAGGGAGGGGGAAGCGAGGCATCTGCAGAGCGTTCTTGACAAGCAAGCCCCTCTGTGGTGGGCTCTCCTCTGCTCAGTCAGGTCCCCAGCCCCAGACCAGCCTCGGGGAACCAGGAGCAAAACAACAGTAGCCCCCCCACCCCCCACCCCGGGACCTCCACCCCACATCTGATGCTCTGGGCTGCCCGGAACATTTCCTCTGTATCAGTACCTTGGCTCCGGGGATCCCAGGTTCACCCTGTGTGGGAGAAAAGAAGACTCTGGTAAAGAATGTGAGAGAGACAGATAGGTGAGGCCAGAAGCAGAGGAGTGAAGGCATCTGGGGGCAGAAGTGTCCGGTCAGCTCAGGGCTTTCCTCTGCCTTGGACTCGGGCCCCTCCTGGCCTGTTCCTTATTCTTCCCCCAGGTGAGATGGTGGCAGGTGAGAGGCAGGCAGCCCAGGAGGAGGTAGAGGAAGGAAGGGGCATTTGCTTAGGATGCCATGTCCCTGTAAATGACCCGCCTGGAGATCCACATAGAGAATTTCTGCTTTGGGAGTCTTCCTGCCCACCAGCTGAATTCTGGAGAGCAAAGCAAAGCACCAGACTCCTTTCATGTTGGCAGGCTGGTGGGACCTTCAGCTGAGACTGGCAAACCTTTGCCAGTTACTTGTGTGGCTTAGTTAAACATCTGTTGTTCAAGCTGAGCATCTGGCATACATGCTGCTTTAAGGGCAACGGTTCTGAAGTCTGTCTGCTCCCACCTTGGTCCAGTGGCCACCCACTGAGCCCCTGAAACCCCAACTCTGTCCTCTCTCCACCCCTCCCATCATGCCCCTCAGGTCTTGAGTTACAAGGTCCACTGACCTTCATCCCGGCCACAGTGGTTCCAGGAGCCCCCTGGCAGAGAGAAGGAAAGGCATGGGGACATTCTCACCTAGGGGGGCCACAGAGGAGAGGGCCAGCCTCCTCTCCCAGCCTCCTCTTGGAGAGACAGAAGATGTGGAGATTTTGGGCAGCCGCCCAGGTACACGGGGAAGGGGGTTGCTGAACCTGGCTCAGAGAGAGCGGCCTGAGAAAGACCCTCTATGCTCAGCCGGGCTCCCTGGGCTTCTAGACCCTTCTGGGAGACTCAGAGGGCACCATGGCAGGCAGCCCCTGGCTGGGCTAGATGGGGGGCATCCCTGGGTGGAATGGGGGTGGGGGTGTGAAAGGAGGAGGAGGAGGAGGAGATGGAGCAGAAAGGAGGGGGAAGGCAAGCCGCGGGGAAGTGGGCAACAGCAGGTGGCTGAGTCCGCTAAGCTCACTGGCCCCAAGGCTGCCTGTGGAACTCTCCTTGAGGGAGTCCTCTAGCTCTAAGTCCCAGTGGACTGGGGAGCAGCTGGGAGTGAACCCCACTTGCTTATCAGCTCCAGACCACCAACTTTGAGGTAAATAAGCTGCCAAGCACAGCCCTTAGTAAACTTCAAGTGAAAGTCATTTTTAGGGGATCCTGGCTCCCACATGGGTCTCAGGAGTGCGGCCAGAGAGCTTCTTATTATGACCCACTGATGCCCAGGAGGAGGCCTGGCCATGCTGGGAGGCTGCTGGTGAGTGATGGTTCATGGGCCGAAAAGGAGCAGCCCCGCCTGAACAATAGGACAGGCAGCAAGGGGCGAGGACGAGAAGAAATGTGTCCCCATCTCTGTCTTTATGGGAGGACAGGATGCAGAAGGAGGAGGCGCTCGGGAAGAGCACGGGCTGGGGGAGCTGCTGGGGACTGCGGGAGCTGTGTACCTTTGCTCCGTGTTTGCCCGGCATCCCTGGCATGCCCCGTTCTCCCTGAAGGAGGAAACAAGAGACACAATGAGAAGAGGACTAGACTCAGGGCCCAGGGGCTCGGCCCTGAAGCGTGGCCTGCGAGGATGTCGGCGAGAGGGGTTGCTCCAGAAGCTTGGAATAACCGTTCAAAACACGTCTGCCAGGGATGGCTTCACCCCATCCTCTTTGGGCCAGGTCTCTAAATTCTGTAAAAGGCCCAGAAATTTTAGCTTCCAGTGCAGGAGCCCTCCCTCACCCCGACCCCACCAGGACCCCAGAAGCGACCACAACAGACAAGCTCATGCCCCGGGCCTGCCCCAGGCACTAAATTCTGGAAAATTCCTCTTGTGGGAAAGAGCAGAGAAAGGCACAGCCGCTTGTTGGGTCTGTGCCTGGCACTGAGAGAAGCCGTCATATCCATCCTCTATTCAATCTCTAGGAATCCCCTCCAGTCAGTGTGGTAGTGGATGTTATTCCTGTCCCACAGGTGAGCTCTGGAAGGCCAGGTACGATAGCCAAGGTCATGCAGAGCAGAGATCTGAACACAGGTCTGTCTGCCAAAACCCAGGTATCCATTTCTCTCGGCCAACCCCAAGCATCAGATGCTTCTATTGCTTGGCGACCTCAAGCATCCGTTGCTTCCATCAAACACCTTCCACAGGCCAAAAGCAAGGCAAAGCCTTCTATTCTGGAGGGCCCTCAGGTCTGCCTCACAGGGCTGAGGGGTCAGTGCTCAGTCCAGGGCTGTGTCTTCAACCTCTGGCACCAGAGAAAAAGGCTGAGCCCGGCTGGCCTGTGACCACAGTTCTGATCTATGGACAGCAGAGGGCGCCACAGGACTTCATCAGAATTCTGGTAACTAGCTACATCGCATAAGTTGAAGTCCCCAGGTTCAGTTCCAAACGACTCAACTGGCCTGACTAAGCCCAGAAGGACACCAGACAGAGTCCCCTGGGGTGGTGGTGGGTACAGGTGGGAGATCAGCTTGGGCAGCCCTGATTACTCAGAGATCTCCCGCTTGAACCCTGTTCTTTCTCTTCCCATCTTTGGGTCAGCTTTCCTCCAATGCATCTGTCCTCACCTTTCCCACCTCCAGTGGTGTGTCTGTGTGACCTCGGATAAGTTACTTTCTCTCTCTCAGGATCCTGCAAAGTGAGGACTAGACACCTCCTACCCACTCCTGCTCCCGGGAGGACCAAACCCCGAGGAGCTGATGCTGGGTGTGTTGGCAGCCCCAGAACAAGGTTCCGTGGGGGAGGGGATGTTAGCTCTGGGTAAAACTGGGGTTCTATGAGGGGCTCAGTGGGTCTTCTCCTGCCCCAAAAGACAGCCTGGGGTGCCTCAGCAGGGGAGGAGGCTGGGGTCTGCCCACGCTCCATCTCTGGGTTTCTGTCCCCAATCTCCGCACAGGCTATGCAGATCAGAACCAGGAGTGAGGGCATCTGATGTAATCGGGGTTGTCTTCAGACCCTGAAGGGTTGTGTGTGAAGATATAATCGCACTCTCCAGGGAAATCTGGGCCCCTCAGAGGGGGCAGTCTCCTCGTTAGAACGGCTGACCTTTGCCCCTCCTCTCCCTCTGGGTCAAGTCTCTTAATTCTGCAAGTGACCCAGACTCCCTTGATCCCCATCTTAGGGCCTCCCTCACCCTCACCCCTCTGCTGGGCAGGAAGCCAGGGTGCCCCTGGCTGACCCTGCCCCGCGGGCTCATTCCACTCTCATCAGTCTCCTTCTACAGGGTTTGTCTCGAGGGGCGCACCCCAGCCTGACCTCTGAACCAGGGACTGGACTCAGCTTGCACCAGAAAACACTGATTCTGGACGATGGGAGAGGTGAGAGCGGGCTGAGAGTCATTATCAAGGACTCCAGGGTGGCTGTGAGCAAGGGCACCTGTTTGCAGGGGTGATGGGGGTGCGGAGTGGGGAGTGTTTCCAGGGCCTTTGCTGAGGGGAGGACAATGACACGCGTGTGTTCACAGAGCTCTTCCTCGCCGCGTGTCTTTGTGAGAGCACACCCAGAGGCTCCTTCGTTCCCATTTTCCTGCTTGAAAGTTTTTTGTTTGTTAAGTTTGGAATTGTGGTGAATTAGACCCACTGACTCACTAACATCTTAGCTGGGGAGAGAGCTCTCATAGTTGGCCAAAACCCAGGGCCAAAATTTATCTCCTACCTCTTGTCCTCCTAGCAGGGAACCTGGAGGCTCCCCAGGAGGGGCTGGGGAAGTGGATGCTCCAAGCATTACAAAGGGTCTTGCCCCAGATGTCTGGAGCATGGGTGGTGGCTGACACTATGGCCTGCGAAAGGCAGGCTCTTTTAATCTTGGTTCCCAGAACCAAGGATGCTGGATGGCTGGCCTTCAAGGGGTGTATTCCAGTCTTGGTGGCTAAGAAAGTGCTGGGTGAACTCAGGTGGGTAGACAGGGGACTGCCCTGAGTGACCCTGAAGGCTGTCCCAGCCACCACTCCTGCTGCCCCTGCCTGGAGCGCCTGCCAACATCAATAGATTCTGTATTCTGGTTCTGTGTCCAGGTGGGAGGACCCATCCTTTGCCCAAATGATGGGATGGAAGCAAGCTCCTTGGAGCACAAATCAGTCGTGCTCTGCTAGCTTAATTGGTGATTTACTGTTTGTTGAACAAACAGGGCAGGGACTTGGCAAAGGAGGCAAGAGGTTGGGGGGCTTCCAGGTCAGTTCCCCAGCTGAGCAAAGGTCAGGCCAGAGAAGCAGGGGGAGACGAATGGACCTCCCTAACGTGAGGCTCCTGCTGCGGGTAGATGGGGAGGGGGGCGCCCTGGGCCGTGCAGCTCCACACAGACCCTTTGTTCTCTGCAGGGGAGAAGTGTGGGGAATGGGGAACTGGGGGGAGGCCGGCAGTCCCCTGAAGTCCGGACCAGGGCCCTTTCCTGGGCTGGAAAAGCCAGGTGAGGAGAGTTAATGTCCTTCTCTCCCCTGAAGAGTTCCCAGGGCTCCCTTCCGGGAGAAGGGCAGTTCAGCTCCCTCTTCTCGGCCGAGCCAGCTCCAGACTGGAGAGGCCTGGGGCCACGGAAACACCAGGTCCTCCGGTAATTAGGGCCGGCAGGAAGTGATCCGGGGAATTACCGGGGTCAGGCGCCCCATGGAAGGCCAGGGCTTTGGAAGGGCGGCTAGGTTGTAATCTCGATTTGAGATCGGTTGATTTTGTAGTTAGTTCCAAAAAGAAAAGTCAGCTCTAATTAATCTGGGGACTTGGGAGTGCAGGAGAAACAGGGCGCAGAGAGCACAGGCTGGGGGCCGGAGGCAGGCGGAGCCGGAGCGCTGTCAGCTCCCACGAGGCCTCAGATGTGGGGCCCATGTCTCAGATCCCTGATCTGCTTGAATTGAAATGGTCTGGATGCCCCCCCAGGAATTCCTGGCTTTGAAAGCAAGTGCTATCCCCACTTTGCATCTACAGCTTCCATCTGCAGGGCATGCTCTGCTGCATGTGAGCATGGCATGGAGCCTAGGGTTGCCTGGGTCGTCTGGGAATCAGGGGGTACAGGGAAGTTTTAAGAGGTTTCTCCGCTGGGGTGCACGGCTCAGAGAGCTTTTTCCTGGCTTTATTTGAGGTCACAGGACCAGGTCAGATCCCTGGGGAAGCATTCAGGTAGACTCAGTGCCAATGGGCAAAGCGCTCCCCTTCTTTGGTTCTTTGAATAAAATACACCAAGTTCCCCCCCAAGTTCTCTGCCTTGATGTTCACAGAGAGCCTGGGAGACTTGGAGGAGGGCCTGAATGCAGCTCCAACCTTCTCACAAGAAGGAAAACAGGCTAGCTCCCTCCTTTCCTTCTAGTGGAGGAGATGGGAGTGGGAGCAGGCAGTGGTGGGGGGTGGGTATTGGAAATCATAGGTCCCCTGGCCTCATAAAACCCAGGTAGTAAAGTCATCCAGCATGAGACTTTGGGGCCAGACAGACCTGGCTTCACTGCTTTGTAGCTGTGGCCCTAGGGGGATTCACCTCTGTGAACCTCAGTTTGCTCATCTGTAAATTGGGGATAAGAATAAAACCTACCTGACAGGGCGGTTATGAGGATCTGATGAGATGATGCAAGCAAAGTGCCCCTATACCGCCTGGCACCAAGAGGCCCAGAAAGGTAGATATAATAATTCTAGTTATCATTCTTCAGAGTGTGTCCACCCACGTGATGCTTTGCTCTGACTGGCAGGTCAGAATGATCCTGCCCTTTTGCAGAAGGACTGAGGTGGGGAGAGCAGATGGGCTGGGTGAGTGTCCTTCTGCTCCTCATACCCTCACTCTAGCACCCTAGCCAGCCGACCACAGGGCCTATCGGATCTCCTTCCCTGGGAGTCCCTCTTTCCGGGGAGCCCCCCAGCTTCCAGGAGGTGCGACCTCAGTTACAAGCCGAGTAAACACGAGGTTCTCACATCCTGCCTGCACTGGTCTGAAGATGCACAGCCCGGAGCCAGGAGGATGGGAATGTGCGCTCAGCTCTGGTCCTTCATGCAAACCCCAAGGCTTAACACCCAGACCGCAGCATGTGTCAAAGGCACCCCCCTACTGTCAAGATGGACAGGCCAGTTCTGACGTGCTTGGAGATAAGCTCTCACCAGGTTTTGTGATCCATGCACAGTCTGACAATACTCATCAATCCTCTTGAAAGAGAGCCAAGGTTGTGACGCTTTAAACACACATTTTGCGTCTTGCAACACATTTAAAGTAGATTGGTGCCATAAATTTGGATCAAATAGGTACCACATGGGCGCACAACAAGGCTCACAGTGTCTGGGACGCGGGGCTGGGTGTGAGTGGGGCTGGGCAGCACACGGCCCGCCGGCTATACCAGGCTGTGATCTCAAGGAGCCGGTGGAGATGCTGCCCTGCCAGCCTTGGCTGGCCTTTGAGAAGATGCCAGGCTGGGACCAGCTGCTGGGGTGGGTGGTGGTGGAGGGGTGGTGGGTGGAACTAATCAACAGCAAACTTCACAAGACCAGAAGCTTCTTTGCTGAGAGTTAAATTCCATCCCTTACTGGAAGAAAGGCCTTCCCGCATGTGTGTCAAGTCACCGGGACAGAGAAATGGAAGCAGATGTGGAGGGTCCATTGGTTACCCTGTGGGGCCCCCTCACACCCTGAACACACGGGTGTCCCGGGGCCTCTGTCCCAGCTCGATGTCCCCACTGGGTGGCACAGGGTGCTGGGTGGGAGCAAACTCTCGTCTTCCCAGCATCTGTGACCAAGCTGCCCTTTGTGTGGGCCCCTCCTTCCAGGCCTCTTTCTAGGCAGAGAGCAGAGATGGGAAGAGAGAGAAGAGATTTGGTGGACAAAAGAAAAGAGCCAGAGGGTTACCCCTCCACATCCCAGAAAAACCACAGGGGCGGGTGGTCTATGCACAGTTAGCTTAGCCTGGGGTAACACCCCGCCCTTCCCCAAGCAGACGTTTCCTTCTGCACTAGGGCGAAAAGACTGGCTCCTGGGTTCAGATTCATGAGACGTAGCTTCTAGTCCCAGCATGATTATCATTAGCTGTGCAATGTTGGGGCTTCCCTGGTAGCTCAGATGGTAAAGAATCTGCCTGCGATGCCGGAGACCTGGGTTCAATCCCTGGGTCAGGAAGATCCCCCTGGAGAAGAGAATGGCAACCCACTCCAGTATTCTTGCCTGGAGAATTCCATGGACAGAGGAGCCTGGCACACTACAGTCCACGGGGTTGCAAAGAGTCAGACATGACTGAGTGACTAACACCTGACTTGTGCAAAGCTGGGCAGAGTATTAACCTCTCTGACCTTCTCATCTCTTGATGGTAGGGATAATGCATCAAATTACTGGGCCAAGGTGAGATGAGATGAGTGAGAGACGGAGCGAATGGACTTTGGCTGAACCAGAGATGTGAAGTACTGCAGCCCTTGACCTTGGGAAAGATTCTTCATCTAAGGATTGAAAAATGGGATGAAACACTTTAAGGAGAAAAGTAATATCTCATGGAAAAAGGACGCTTCATCTAAGAATTCTGGTGGGAAGAATACTTGTGCCTGGGTATGGTGATCACTGGGGCTCAGGCAGTGGGAACAGGTACTCGTAGCCTCCCGAGTATCGCCTGACCTTGAGGAATGACCCCCAAGTTCTTAGGGGTGCACTCTGATGCTGGCCATCTGTCTCTAGTGCACACCCTCTGGCCTCTGTTGGACTAGGGGTCTGTGGCTTCAGTGATGACGGGACAAGGGTCCCAGCAGAGCGAGGGCCAGCACAGACCACCTGGTGGCTCCGGAGCGCCTCCCGAGAAGTCTCAAGGACAGGCTGGGAGAAGGGGAGGTAGCAGGAGCCTTCCAGAGACGCAGAGAAGTCGGCAGCCTCACAGCTCCCCCTGGATTCCAGGAGAAGAGGCTGTTGTGGAAGGGCAGGGGCAGGTCAACAGAGAAAGAAAGTGTGGGGAGCATGAGCTGAGCATGAAGGAGAAGGGCCTTCTCAGAACCCCAGGAGACCTAAGAGCGGTGATGCTTCTGACAAGCCCTGGACGTGGACGAAGAAAGGCCAGGCCATAGACTCGAGGGGTCTGACTCATAAAGCCAGGGTGGGGTGGGAGGCTGCTCCTCTCTAGGGAGTATGGAGCCAGCTCTGTTCTTAGGAAGCTGTAGCTTCCCTGAGCAGGAAGGGATTTCAATCCAGTCTCCCACTGGATATAGAAGCTTCTCTTAACATATGACAGACCCATAGTTTTCCAGCCTCTCCTTAAATGCCTCTGGTGATGGGGAGCTCCCTCCTTTTCAAGGTACCCATCAGCACTTGCTTTATACTTAGTCAGGCAAAAGAAGCACATTTGTGCTTTCTCCAGCAGCTCTGAGCCTCCTTTAGCAGCCCTGAGCCTTCTCTCTCCAGAGCAGGCCACCCTGGGATCAGAGGCTGCCTCTCTGTCAGTAGGGACCACACTAGTTTCTTTGGCAAATTCTACACAGTCAGGGCTGAACGATTCCTTCCACAAACTTCACCCAGAATGGCCACAATCATGGAACCAGGCTCTGTACCATCAGACACCCTAGCCCCAAGCTGACCACTCAGGGCAACAGAAGCCCCCCACCCCCCGCCCCCAACCTCCTTTCTGAATGAACCATACTTCCAGTTGGCAGGGGAATGCAGATGCCTGCCACGGTAGGGATGCCAGCCGTGAGCATCCCCATGACCCCCAGGGGAAACTGCTGCCCTGAAGTTTCTTCACAGCTTGAAAGAGCTGGTCTGGCTGCTAATGGGAAAGCCGACCCTGTGCTGCACTGGGAGGCAGTAAATTTTGTGAGTCTGCATGAGTGGATGGAAGCAACCTCGGGGGCTGTAATTTCCACTTCCTGACACAGTACAAACTTCACAGTTTATGCAGAACTAATGAAAGATCTCTCGGGTCTTGCCATTTCACCCACCAAGCACCCATAAAACAATGCAGTGAAGGCCCCTGAGCTACAGAGCCTGTGGAATGTGCTTCTCCAGAGCTGATTCTTCCCTTTCCAGAATCCCTCCCCTTTCTTGTCTTGTCTTTCTTTCCTGTCTCTTTTCTTACCCTGGAAGGCGCCAGGGCCTCCCAGCTGGGGCCTGGAGGGTGGGGATAGGCTCCTTAGGACACATGGCATCACGGGAAGGGCCATGACCTGGACTTGAATTCCTGCTTTGCCACTTAAAATGAGCCACTTAGGTTGTACATCAGTTTCCTCATCTGTTAAATAGGAGAAGAAGAGTACCAGCCTCCTAGGATTAGATATGATGCAAGTCCCATTGAAGGCCAGCCTGGCACGCAGGAGACATTGAGTAAGTCGTATCTAGTGTTGATATTATTTTTACATTATTATAGTTATTGTAATGACCATCTCTGGGCCTTGGCGCAATTGTTTCCCTGTCTAAAATGCCATTTCCCTTGAAATCTGCTGCTTGAAGGAGCACAGTGGCAGATTAAAGATGGTCACAAAAGCTTTGCCACCCTCCCATAAGAAGAAGCAGGGGCTGAGTCCCCCCACCCCACTGACTCAAATGCTTTGGCTGTGTTACTTGCTTTGACCAATAGGATCTCAGAAAATGTGATGCAAGAGATGCTTTTGAAAAGCACTTGTGCTCTGGGACTTGCCTGTTTTGAGAGCTGACCTGGGCCTGCCATGCTGTGAGGAAATCCATCTGCCCTCCACTAGGGGCTGAGAGGCCATGTGGAGGAGAACAGAGGAACCCAGGCCACAGCGTGCACCAGCCCCAGGCATGTGGACGAGGCCGTCTCAGCCCCAGGCCTTTCCAGCCGTCATCCCACGTGACTGCATGAGTGAGCCCCGAGGAGACAGCTGGCCAAGCCACAGAATCCTGAGAAAGAATTGTTTAAGACAGTAAGTTTGGGATGGTTCGTTACACGGCAGTAGATAATTGATACACTTACCCATTCACCAGGATTGAACTCAGAGGCTGTCCTCACTCAGAAAATGTCCCGAAATCCTACCAACCTAGAATTAATCTCCCTGAACCCCCTACCCCAATATTGACACAGCCCTTTGGGATGGTAGTGGTTAGCACAGTTGCCGTCACCAGGGTTATTTGTGCAGGAATCCTGTCTCTTTGGCTTGTGAGTGGCCAGACAGCAGAGTTGGAACCTTCCATATCCCCTACCATACTCAGAAGCTCTGCCTGGTCCCCCACTTACTAGGTCCTCAGGGGGCAGGTGAGAACCTGGTCCGCCTCTGTGTAGACACAGCCACTCAGGTTGGCAGGGGACACTTTCCTGGGTCTGAGGTCCGGCGGGGCCACTGACTTGCCCAAGGCCCTTCCCCTTCTGAGCTTCCTGCTTCCTCAGTGGAGATACAAACCCCCTGATCACTTACATTCAAGAGTTTCGAGGCCCCTGCAGATGTGTGTGCAAAAGCATGGATGGACCACGTCCAGACCCTGTGTGCACTGTGGTGAAGCCTTGCAGGGATTGTCACTTGGTGGGGGGTGGGGGTGGGTCCTCCCTTCCCCCTCCTTCTTACCTTCCGGCCATGGTAGCCCTGGACCCCCGGGTCTCCCTGAGGGGAACAAAGAGCAGGCCGTTAGAGGGGTTTCCTTGCTGCACCCCCTCCTCCACGTAACCATCCCTCTCCTTCCCAGTGGCTCCAGATCCTCCGACCTCCACCTCCAGCCAGCCTTGGAACAATAGCAGGGACGGTCTGACTTTTCAGAACCAGTCCTTGTCCTGCAGAGGCTGAGGGAGGAGGGAAGGGTTGACTCGGCAGGGGTGCAGGACCTCTGAGGGTCAGTTTTGGTTCCACCACGGGCTCTCTGTGGCACCTGGACAAGTCACTTCCCCCAGGACTCCAGCTTCTGCACTTGTGAAATGGCTGGCTGGGTCAGTGCTCTGCAGCTTCTCTTTCCTAGAGCCACAGGGACTCCAGCTTCAAAGGGAGACTTGACACTGTGGGCTTCCAGATAACATTTCAAAAGAAACTGGATGACCCCAAAGGTCTTTTCCATTTCTGGCCCCTTAGGAGCCACTGTTTTATTGGGATGTTGTGACACCGGCCTGGGCATCTGAGCTCCCAACTAGACCGGGATCTGTTTGGGGAGCAGGCCGCTAGACCAGTCATAGTACGTGCTTGGCCTGAGCCCACGGAAGTGCAATCCCTGTGGAAGCCAATCAATTCCCTCTCCGCCCCTTACTCAGTACCTGTCAGTGCAGCAACCCCCTACCCACCAGGGAACTTCCCCACCCACTCGATGCATCACCCAGGAGGGCCCTCACCTTCGGTCCAGGAGGCCAGCCCCTACCCACCAGGGAACTTTCCCACCCACTCGATGCATCACCCAGGAGGGCCCTCACCTTCGGTCCAGGAGGCCCAGGTAAGCCCTGCAGAAGCGAGAAGAAAGGTGAGTGGCGATGGAGTCCACTGGCAAATGCTGGGGGCTAAACACGTTTAGATGGTGCAGTTGGTAAAGAATCTGCCTGCCAGTGCAGGAGATATGAGACGCGGGTTTGATCCCTGGGTCGGGAAGATCCCTTGGAGTACGAAATGGCAACCATTCCAGTATTCTTGCCCGGGAAATCCCATGGACTGAGGAATTTGGTGGCTATAGTCCATGGGGTTGCAAAGAGTCGGACACGACTGAGCCGGGACGCATACAAACACGTTTACAGTGGAGGTTGTAGTGGGTTCTGGATGTACTGGAGAACAGATCGAGAGGGTCCTCAAAGGGTATCTGAAACCTGCCGAGGGCACGTGGGGACAACAGGCTCATGTCCCTCTTTGGAGCCACATGGGCGCCTTGGGCATCTCTGCTGTGCTGGCCCACTGTAAAATAGGTCAATGGCATCACGTAAAATTGATAGTGTGTTTGGTCCAGGTCCCCACCCACCTACCTCCTAACTAGAGCCACTCCCTGGAAAGCTGACCTTGCCCAGCAGAGCTTGGGTTTTGCCTTTGGCCCTGCCAGCTTGCAGGGGGAGCCCTCTGTCTCCATTCCCCACCCCTGGGGTGCTGTGACCACAGGAGCCAGCTTGGGGGAAGGGTGTGAGCCCTGTGGGAGTCTGAGGGAGAGGAAAGGGAAGGCAGGCACCGGCGTGGTCTCGGGCGTGGGTCTGGATGGGAAACACTAGCTGGAGAAAACCATGATGCCTGAGTCTGGCCTGTTTCAACTGGTTTCAAAACACGCGTTCTGGTTTTTTTCTTTATAAACAACCTAACAAAGGAAACTGCCTGGCTTGGGTTCAGTGATCAGGAGCCCAGTGTGTTCGGGTGAGGGCCGTCAGGAAAGAAGTGGATTTTAAGCCCTTTTTAAAATTTTGGTTTATTTTCTTGGCTTGGTTTGTTTGGTTCAGTTCTCTAAATTCTACTTCCTTTCAGGCTTTCTGCTTTTCCATCCGTCAACCCATGGAAGTGAGACTAACTTCCCTCCCCAGGGTTCTGGGGAGAAATCATGGAACTATTTAAAATTCGTTATGGGGATTCAGCTGAGCAGGAGAACTGGCTCTCCCAGAAATGTAGGTTTTCACTCCGCTGTGCTGCCTTCTGGTCAAGCTGGCTGCCCTGGTTGGCCAGAGCTGTCACCCAGCCTAGGGGGACTCTACACAGAAACTTAGCCTTGGAAGCTGGGGTAGCCGAGGGCCCAGGTGTGAAGCCGAGTGACCTGGAAGGTGGCCATACTCACTGTGGGCTATTTGGCAGGGGCACCCCGACCCAACAGTTCCACTATGGGAATCTCTTGCCCTGAAAGCATCGGAGATGTGCACACACATTTATGTTTAAGGATGTATATTACAGAAGGAAACCCATTAACTACCTTGTAAAGAGACCCAGCAGTCCTAAAATCCGTATCATGGGAGACTCCTGACATAAGAACGGGCATGGTGTACAAAATTAAGTGAAAAGAGTAACAGGATTCAAAGTGTTATGTTATTCAGAACATCACCAACCTGAAAAACGTTTATGTGCAGAGGAGTCTAAGGAGAAAAATGGAAAGGACTCTCCCCAGTGTTAATGATGGGGAACCCTGGATATGGGAAAGCAGACAGTTTAAACCTTTTTGTCTATGTTCCAGATTTTTCACAATAGATATATGATGCTTTTGTCATAAGAAAGAAAAACACTTAAAAAAAAAAGCCATGTGGAAAAAACATTATCAAACAGACTGTGTCCTTAACCCCTCTGCCTCTAATAACTGCTGGCATTGGTCTTAGCTCTGGGTAGAGATGCATTTTCTCTTAAGAAGAATTCTAGGGCTTTCTGAGTTACTCTGCCCTGGTGCTTTCTTGCATGAAATAGGGCTGAGGAAGAGTTGGGGCTTGGCTAGAGCTTGCAAGCAGATGACCTGGTGGACACTGGGACTGACCTATCTATCGCCTGAGTGTGGTTTTGCCCATAGGGGTGTCTGTTGGCTCCCCTGGGCCCCTCCTGGCTGGTCCAATCCCCAGGCTCGATCCAGGGTCCTCTTGGCTGACCAGGTGTGTAACTTGGTTGGAAGGTGGCCCAGGAGCAGGAAATCCACACACACCAGCAAAGGTGTGTCTGTTAGGGATGCTAGGCCATCACATGCCCCCTGGCTACCTCCTTTAAGACACATCGTCCCAACTCAAGTTTTCCTAAGCTCAGGAGGCAAGGGACATCCATCAGAGTGGTCCTGGGAACTTTCTCTCCAAGCCCCTCTCTCCTGAGGCTGGGAGAGGCAGGCCTGCTCATGGTTTCCCCCTGGAAGGCAGTGGCTGAACTGGAGCACATGGTCCCAGGACGTGTATTCAGAACCAGAGAGCAACCAGTGCGTGTGACAGGGATGGGCAGCTCCCGCAGGGGGCAGCCACAACCGGCAGCTATGCCAATGTGTTTCTGCCCTTTCAGCAAGGGCCCAGAGTCCCATCGGTTACCCAGTTCCCAAACTTCCGGAGAATTTAGGGGATGAATCTTGAAGGAGGGGAGGTGGTGGAGCAGGAGGGGTACTTACGGGTGGCCCCATGGGCCCTGGCAGTCCTGGGTGCCCCAGAGGTCCACTCGGTCCGGGAGGGCCTGGTGGCCCTGGTGGGCCTTGCATGCCAGCCTGGCCCTGTTCACCCTGAGGTTGGTGGAAACAAGTGTCAGAGAGAGACCCCTGGGCTGCAGAACCGTCCCGCCCCAGTGCCATGCACCCGGTGAGGCCCCACTGTGGGCTCTGGGGGAGGCGGCAGTGCCGTGACAGTGTGGTGGTGGCGACTACATGCAGAGGCCGGTGGCAGTGAGGAGATGGCCAAGACATGAGGCCTCCAGAGGAGAGGCTTCCAGAGAGGATTTGCTGCGTGAGCTGTTGGTCCCCAGGACAGAGCCCTGCTGCGGTGGCAGAGGCGGAGGAGCGGGTGAGTGCCCCCCGGGGCAGCCAAAGTCCTGTTCCCAGCTTGGTCAGATGACCAGGGTCCAGCCGAGGTGGCCGGCGGCCTTGGCCTCCCTCGACCCCTCCCTGTGTGTGGCGAGCCCACCATTTCCGCGCCCTGGCCTCCCAGCCATCAAATGAGAACAGCCGTTCCTTGTTTCCTGTCACATTTTGCTGCCTTTGATTATCTGGCCCAGAGGATCAACTGAGTCCTTAGGTCAGAGGCCACAGAATTTTGTTTAGTTCACCAAACAACTGGGCAAGAGATTTTATGTAAAAAAAAAAATATGGCTTGGTAGCTTCTGCTGAAAAAAAATGGAGCCTGGGCCAGCTAGACCCACATTCCTGGGGGGCCACCATCAACTGGGCTCTCCGGGTCCCTCAGGCCCCACCCTTCCAAGACATTCTGTGTGCAGCCTGCTTTGTCACTTTGTGGTCTGTGCCTGACCTCAGAGGACAGTTGAGTTTGCAACCCTTTGCTTGGTTGAGCTTTGAAGGTATAAAGTGCTTCGTGCCTTTTTGGAGTCACTATTATTATTCTTTTTCCTTATCCTGAAGCTTTTGTCACCCCAGCCCCTGAAGGTGCCCAGGGTGGACCCAGAGCCCAGGGAGGTCGGGGTGGGATCGTGTTCCCTCAGGAGGAGGAGAGAGCCTGGTCCACGTGACCCAGATCTCGGGGCTGGGGGCCAGCCCGTGTCATCCTCGATCTATGCAGCCCAGTGTCGTTAGGCTGCTCTCTCCATGACCTCTCCGGAGAGGTTCTGGGTTCAGCTCTTGCTGAGGGGTCCAGCCCTGCAGACAGACTCAAGTAGAGCCGTCTGGCAGGTGTGAGTGCTCCAGGCTGGGATGCAGGAGACCCAGGTGGTCAGGCTCCAGGCCAGCCCACCCTTCTCAGTGTGACCTCAGTAATCCTTTATAGCACTGTACATGGAAAAGGGGCCTGACGATGCTTGCTGCAAACACCATACAGGAAAATGATGATTATGAATAGGAGTGCACGGCCTCAGATTTTAGCAGCATCTGCTTGAACCATCTCTCCAATGGGATACCCTAGGACAGAGGCCACCAGCGGTGCCATGTTTGGCCTGAGCTACATCCTGCCACACCCTCTAAGAAACCACTTAAGGACCTGGAGAGTCCGTGGCGGAGAAGGCAGGTGCAGAGATGGGTCATGAGTCCCATTTTACAGAAGAGAAAACAGAGGCTCAGAGAAGTTGAGCACCCTGACCAAGGTCACATGGAGAATTTGGAGGGAACTGGAATCAAAACCCAGAACTCTAGACTTTTCTATTCATTCCAAATAAACCCCCAGTAAAAACTGCTTACCATCCAACTTTCTGCACTTTGGCAATGACCTTCAAAGCCATCTGCTAAACACATCATTTTCTCAACTAATGTTAAACCCAATGTTTAAGCACCTTATAGAGTCTGTGAAATCAATATTGGTTTATTGATTGGAAATGGACAAGCCTTTTTGTGTCCCACGGTGGGTGCATAAAAACCTTATTCTCTAGGCAGAATCTGCAGTGGGAAAGACAGGGGCCCCTATTCTCTCTCTACTTTAGAAATCAGGTCAGGGCAGTACAAAAAGCTCTGGCTTATCCTCCTCCTGCTCTTGAAAAGGGAGGCAGTAACATGCCTTGGCCCCTCTCAGTTTCTTCTTCTGTAAGGTGGCGATGAGGATGCCAGTTCCACTGCCTGGCGGCCCGTGTGGGATTACATGGGATAATCCATGTAGGATTCTTACAACAGAGCTTGGAACCCAGCAAGGGCTCAACACATAGCAGTCAACGCAACTAGGGCCAGGAGGTGGTGATGGGGGTCGAGGCAAATGGCCACCCTGAGAGCAAGGACTGGGCTCTCCTGACCCGGGGTTTGACGTGGGTAGGGGTGGCTGAGAGTGGGGCGGGCCTGGGGCTTCTCTGAGCGGGCAGTGGGCCCCGTGAATAACCAGGCGTTGGGTAAGCGCTCGGAGCACGTGGAGGCCCTCGAGGATTTGGCTGGTGTAACGGGACACGGAGGCTTGGGTGGCACACGTGTCACATGCCCCTCTGTATTTTTAGCCACTAATTGGAGAGATTTTTCAGCCTTGTTCAATCATATGCCTGAACATTCAGGTCCCTGGGCTCCTGAGTCAGGCCAGATGTTGGCTCCAGGCCTTGCTGTCAGACTTCCAGAGAGCATCTCAGAGCCCTGCCACTTCTAGCACTCCTGCGACCTTGGGGGTAACCTCTGACCCCCAATGTGAGCAAGGCTAGGGGTGCGGGTGGCAGCCATGGAATTTCTGGTCTGGCATCAAGCTGCCATGCCTTTGCCTAGATCCCTGGGTCTGTGGTCTCTTGCTCTTTGTTCTCTGTGATCTGGTCCTATCCCAGCCTCCTTGGCTCAGTAAGGCAGGAGGAAGGAAGCAGTTGCTCACAATGGTTACACCTGTTGGTTGTGAGCTACATTTCCTCTGCAAATTCCCTTGCTTCTCAAACTCAGGTTACAAGTGATCAGATGCTGAGCAATCTGCATTTCTAAATACAAAGGGTGTAGGTCCAACTGAGAGAGCCCTGGGTATGGGGTCCAAAGACCCGACTGCCAGTTCCCACTCTGTCTCTTGCTGTTTGTGCCACTTTGGGTACAAATTCACCTCTCTGAGCCTCAATTTAGTTTCAGTGCTTAAACTCCACCAGGAAGTATTCCCAGTGCTCTGCATACACAATAACCCTATACAGTAGGAACCGTTCTTATTCTCATTTTACAAATGAGAAAAAGGAGGCCCAGAAAGGTTAAGTAACTCGCCCCAAATTGCATAACTAGTAAGAGTCAGAGAATGAGAGTGCTCTGCAGTTTACTGGCTACGTGACCTCAGGCAACTTACTTAACGTCTCTCAGCCTGATTTGCTCATCTGTGAAAAAAGGATGATCATGCGTAACTCATACAACCATTGTGAGAATTAAGCAAAAGCAGGCTGTAAAACGCATAGCCTGGTGACTGGCACACAGTGGTGGCTGTTTTGCTGGCTGTTGTGAGGAGTAACATGAGATAGTAGTTGAGGCTTCTAGGCCTGGGTATTGTGTATTTCCACATGTATGGCATTTGTAGGTCCGTCTTTGTCTCACTTAATGTAATGGGAGTGCAGTGAGATTCTGCTTTTGCCAACAGCCCTGGTGGCTCAGATGGTAAAGAATCTGCCTGTAATGCAGGAGACCCAGGTTTGATCCCTGGGTCAGGAAGATCCCCTGGAGAAGGGAATGGCAACCCACTCCAGTACTCGTGCCTGGGAAATCCCATGGGCAGAGGAGCCTGGTGGGCTACAGCCCAGGGGTCGCAGAGTCAGACACGACTGAGCGGCTTTCACTGTCACAGCCCTAGCTGGCTCTTCAGGGCCCAGAGACTTGCCAGCCCCCTGGGAAGCCCCGTCTGGTTTGGCCAAGGGAGGTGTCTACCTGGAAGGTCCGCCTTTTAATGACTGGGGGTGGAGCCAACCGCACTGAATTGAGGAGAGGCAGCAGCTGAGAAAGATGAGTTGGAAGGCCAGAGGGCAGAGGCCAAAGATCGCAGGTGTTCAGGAGGGTCGAAAGTCCACCAGGAAGGCAGGGTGGCCGAGAAGGAGGGAGGAGAGGAAGAGAGAAGAGAGATTAGCAGGCGTGAGGCACTGGAGGGAGGGCGTGGATGGGCCGCTTGAGGCTTGTGGGTGCAGTGCTGAGCTTGCCCCTGGAAGGCACCCCATCCCTGGAAGGAGGCAAGCCCTCGGGGTGTTGGCAGCAGCACTGGCCAGGCCTGCCCTCCATGGCCAAACCGGGCCGCAGGGGCCTCCTGACACACGGCCCAGCGTTGCACTGCCAGGCCCACGGGTCTCTGGTCGTGGACAGGCTGCAGAGCTGAGAGGAGCAGACTCTGAGGCTCTGCCTTGGGAGCCACAGGATCAGTCTAAATTGGTACTTGAAGCCAGCCTGGTGGGAGGCCACCCCTGGGTTCTTTTTTTTCGGCTGGACAAGAAGGGCTGGTGTCAGCAAATCTGGGGAAGATGGTCAAGGGCAGAGCCGAGCCCAGCTCCCGGGGACTGAGCAGGAGGAGGGTGTGACCAGTGCGGGCGCCAGCTAAGTGCTACTGAGGCCTCACCCAGGGGCTTGGAACATCGAGGCTGGACAAAAACTTCTCTGGCATGTTCAACAACTTTTTTGGGGGGGGGCAGGGTGGGGAGAGGCAATCATGTTAGCTAATGCAATTTTCATTTCTGGAAATTCTGGCTGCTTCCAGTCTCTCTGTCCAATGGAGGTGAGCACCCCACAGCTTTAGGAAGAGGTTAGAACCCATGTGAAAACAAAGATGGCATATAGTCCATCTCTTGTTTCTGAAAGCATTGTAGCTCACACGAGGTGGCTGGCAGGAGCTTTAGGAAGCAAGGGTTGAGGATGCACCCAGCCAGGCACCCAGGAGCCCAGTCACAGCCTTTCTGGGTCATTGCCACCTTCATGGGCAGCTGCTTCGCGGGGAGCCCCAGCCTTCCCACTGGGGCCTGGAGACGTGCAACGCTGGGCTCTGCATCCAAGGAGCCTCTCACCAGAGGGGCCCAGAGACCTTCCAGAACCTACAAACCTTCAGAGTGATTATCTGGTTGGAGCGCAGAGCTGCTAGAGAGCCGCTTAGATGCTCCTGGGGTGGGGTAGGGGGTAGAAGTTAGGGGGAGACAGGGCAACGGGGAGAGTGAGTGCCAGGTTCAGATACCAGCTCCCACTCCCAGGGCATCCCAGACACCCACTGCCCACCCGGCCTCCCCCTCTCTCTCTGGGGATGCTCCAGGCTGGAACAGAGGCTCAGACCACCTGGATCATGTATCTCGTGGGCTGAGAGGCCTGCCACCCCCCTCAGGCCTGCAGACCCCTCAGAAAGGCAACAGACTCCCTGCCTGAGAAACACCCTGCTTTCCTACCCACTTCCAGATGAATGGAAGGTGCCAGCTGCCTTGCCCTGCCCATCATCTGGATCCCCAGCTCCACTCTCACCCAGTCTGACTTGTTACCCACCCTGGCACAGTCACAACCCTGGGTTTCTCTGCAGCCTGTGGCCAAGGTGTGCTGGAGCCTTCCATCCCTGCCGGCTCCCTCTTCCTGGGTTGGGCTCAAAGGCAGAGTCCCTCCACCACCTCCCCCCTCACCCGCCCCCACGCTCAGAGCTAATGACACACTGTCAAAGCGGCTATAGTTGTGTTGTCTTTGCTGCTGGGGGATGCTATCTTTCTTTCGGGTAACATAACAATCCTGTGAGCCCATCGTTTCAAATAAACACAGCTGACCTTCTATTATTGTATCGGGATCAGGCTGGCCGGAACACCAGGGCCCCTGACTCCCTGGAGCACACGCCGCCGACAAGCTGGCTCTGTCTGCACTGCTGCCGGCCTCCTGCGCCCCCTACCCAGCCTTGGTCTCACCCCTTCCCCAGCCGCTCACATTCAAGGCTGCACCCTGCCCCCTGCCTCTCTCTGGCCTGGGAACCAGAGGTCAGCACCTAGCAAGGCCCTCCTGGGGCCTTTTGGAGCCAGGTTGGTTGACTCGGAGTCTGGCTAGTCTTTCTCTCCACTCCCTCAAGCCCCCTGCCTGGCAGGGGTGGACGGCCAGGGTGGCCTCACTGTGTGTGTTGGGGGTACAAGGCAGCCCACAACAGGGGGATGGACACTTAAAGATGCCTGTCATCCCCATCCCTGCTGCCGGGGCTGAGAGCGGTGAGGGCGATCCACAAAATGAGGGGTGTCTCAGCTCACTGCCCTGCCGCCCCTCCTCAGCCTTGCCCCCAAGAGTGGCCCTCGACGTTAGTTCACACATCTGAGGGCCCTCAAAACAGGACTACAGCGGGCTTTGGGCTCTGTATCCTGGGGTGCAGCAAGGGAACGGAGGAACTGGATCAGGGTGGGGAAGAGCAGGATGCCAGCCCTGAAATCCTCACCCCACTTGGAGGGGCTTTCTTGACTCATAGAGAGGCAGAAGAAAGACTTGACTCTTGCGCTGATAGTCAGCTTCCAACTATCTCCCAGCATGCAGGTCTGGGTCATCTGAAACAATGACTAACCCAAAAGTCCCTGTGATTTGGCCAGGGCAGGCAGGCAGGCAGCCAGCCGGCCAGAGAGACAGACAGACAGACACAGAAACGCCGGCTAGGGAGCCAGACCCAGACTCACACACGTTGCACAGCCTTATGTTGAAGGCCACGGGCAGAGGAGCGCATAGCCAGGCACTCGGAGTTCCAGATATACACACGCTGGGGGCTCCCAGGCCCAGCCAGCACGGGGCTAGATACACAGGGACACACAGCTCTGCACAGACATACACATGACCACCAGGCACGACCCTGGGGGCCGGCCAGACACGCTGCCCCCATCATGGTGCTGCTCTGTCTGCTGAGTGCAGAGGGTCTGTGTGCGCCCAGCCCCGAGCTCTGTGGGGAAGAGGAGGCTAAGCTGGTGGCTGTGCCTCAGGGATGGGTCAGTTTTCGGGGTTCACTTACCCGGTGTGGGTACTCGCCACACTGACCCTGGGGAAAAGAGGGAAGGAGAGGAGCTATTAGACACTTATTGAGAGGTGGACCCTGGGGGGCAACCTCAGGACCCGGGAACATACCACGCACACTCACACATGCCACCCGCCTCCGGGCTCTGTCTGATTCCCTCCCTCATGCCTGCTTGGCAGCGGGGAAGAAACCCCCAGGGCCTGCCTGCATGTGGCCCCACGGAGCCAAGGGCAGGACTCTGCCACCATACATCATGGGCCATGATGGTGGAGTCAGGGGTTGTGCTCCATGCCTGGCTGGGGGTATCTTCCAGAAAGGTCCATCCTCTGGGTGGGCCCTAAACAGGAGTCCCTGGATGGCAATAGTGGACACCGAGGCAAGGGCAACGGAGCCCTCAGACATGCCTTCTTTGAGCTGGGGTGCCAGGTCCCTGCACCATTCATTTGGGGGCAAGCCCAGCAGAGCCCCATCAGAAACTCAAGGAGACAGAGCACATAGGAGGCTGGGAAGAGGGCCAAGACAGTAGTTTAGAAAACGGACCCCTTGAAATCCTAGCGGCTCATGGGAGGTGGTCAGGAAATACTATGGGGGTGGCAGGTGGGATGTGTAGAGAAAGAGGCTGAGAAGGGCCAGGCTCCAGGCTGTCCCCTTCCCTCAAGAAAAGACCCCCACCCAGGGCAGCCTCTCTTCTCTCTTATATACTGAGTGCCACAGCGGGTTCCCTGCTTCTGTTGATAAAAACTGAAATTTGAAAATAACTCTTTCTCCCTGTTGGAAGACTGCTTCTTGAGATGAAAATTCTATAAAACCCCCATAGGCTTACCTTTTCTCCCTTTTGTCCTTGAGGTCCCTGCAAAGAGATGGAAATGACAGAGTTAGAAACCGAGGCTCAGGACTCAGGGCCCAAAGCCTCTCTGTTGGAAAGCCCTGGGGTGAGGTACCAACCGGCTGTCCCCAGGGACCCACCAGACCCTGAGAGAAGAAAACACACACAGGTCAGTGGAACAAATAAGATGGGCAGACTCAGTCATGCAGGCCTGCATGGGATTGTGCAAGTTTTTGGAAGCCCTGAGTCCCGAAGGCTGGGCTTAGCCACCCATGCCTGGTCTTCCTGTGCCCAAGACATTCCAGCTGTTGTGGCCCAGCTTCTTCATCCACCCACGGACATGACTAGGTATGCCCTGCTCCCCGCACTTGACTACGATGAAGAACAGGTGTCATCTTTCATTTATCCCTGCACCTGCCAGCATCTTGCGGGCTGGCCACAGAGGAGGCTGCATGGACGTGTGGGACAGGGCTCTGCTACTGCCAGATGCCCCACACTCTCAGGCCATCTCCTCTCAGAACCGAAAACACATTCTGACTCCTACCCTCCGCAGCCTCAGCATTAAACCCACTGAGCCAGAAGGGCTTCTGGGGACACGGGGGCTGGGGCAGCATTCCAGACATCGGGAACTTTGGAGGCAATTTTGACCAAAGAGATGAAGCAGGAATTTCATCTCTGTGTTCTGGGTTCCTTGGAGGAATGTAAGGGTCTCAGCACTCCCCTCCAGGGGGTCTGGTCAAAAGCTCGCAGAGCTGAGAGAGGAGCCTGGGTTCAGAGTGGAACCCAGGTCTCTGAGAGGGATGCAGCGTCTGGCTGGATCTCTCAGGGGCCTGACCTGAGGCCAGGGCTAAGGAGGCCTCATACTTGGCCAGTGTGGAGCAGAGAGGGAGAGGGAAGGCGTCCCTTGTTTTGAGGACCCCCTCGGGGGCAGGCTTTGGGACATGCTGAGCTCACGCCCATGCTGTCCAAGAGGAAGGCGCTGGCGTCACTCCTTCTCCCAGATGAGGTGATGGAGATGAGGCCCTGTGGCTCAGTGAGCAGTGGCAGCACTGGGACCTTGAAGGTCCAGCTGCGTCCACTCTGCCATGTGCTCTGAACTGAGCTGGAGCCCGGGGGGCAGGGCTTCTGAACTTGGCTGGAGTCACAGGCAGTATCCCAGCCCATGGGGCTCTGAGGTCCCTTCCAGCCACCATCCTGAGGGCCTGTGAGGGCCTATCTGCCAGGCCAGTCTCTGTAGGGCTTGGAGACCTCACTATCCCCATGGACAGATCCATCTGGGTGGGTGAAAGGCCTCTTTTCGTCCCTGACTTGCTAACTGGGTCAATTACCAAACTGGGAGATTCCCAGGAGGTTGTGGGAAGGGACGGTGGTCTTTGGGACAAACCATGTGGCACCTCAGCCCATGTGGTTGACCAAGTGTTTAGTATCAAATTCAATAGACTATGATGCATCTGTCAGGGGGCTGAACTGCAGGGGACCAGGCCACCTTCCCTGGGGACACAGAGAGGAGTATGATGAGAGAGGGAGGCCCAGGGACCCAGCAAAATAACCCAAAGGTTTGGAACTACAGAGACATGGAGGATTGAGTCTGGACATCCCAAATAGTGGCCCATGGGGCAATCATGGTCCCCAGGGATATTCTGCTGAGCCCACACACTTTTATTTCAATTAACTGCCAATACTGAAGAGCACGGAGAGTACAACAAAAATCTGAATTTTGAGTTTAAGTATTTCAAGGTCCAGCAACACCTGGCACCAATAAGCTCTTGAGGCTGCCCCTTTAGGACAGGTCGAGGTCAGGGCAGTGTGCCCAGCCATGGTGTTTCCTCTGAGCCAGACACTGTTTGAAATGCTTGATGTGAATTAACTCCTCCCACCTTACGACAGCCCTGTGAGTGGTGGGAAAAGACATGAATTTGGAGTCCTGGTTCTCCTTTATACCACTGGTGGGACCCTGATCCTGTCTACACCTTACGTCAGGTTCTCGGGGCTCCTGGGAGGTGGGTGGGGCAGAAGTGACCCCCTTTAGATAGGTGAGGATGCAGGTTAAACAGGTGAGGATAAGCCCCAGCCCTCAGGTTGGATGCCCGACAGATGGTAAACCATCCAGGAAGGGAGGAGAGTGGGAGATGGACAGCTGATAAGCAGGCCAAGATAATTACACAAGACGGCGTGTGGAATTAATAGCTCGGGGTCCCGGTGCCAAGCCAAACAGGAGCCTAATGGCTCTGTGGCCTGTTGGATTTTGATGGATGACTGTGAGGCAGACGGGGGATCTATCACACTGATGTGGGTTCGTGGTAGAAGGGATGGCCTCGCCCTTCCCCCTCACCCCCCAAATTTGTTCTGACTCCAGAACAGATGGGGAAGATTCATGGGTGATTAACTGGGGTGGGGCAGAGGGATGGCAGGAGGAGGAGCTCCTTAGAAGGGTCCTTTTCTTTCTAAACAAAGGGCCCTGGCAGCAAAAGGAGGCGTGGTGGAGGGCAAGATCCTACCATGTGGGTCTCAATCCCATTCTGTTACTTATGAGCTGTGTAGCCTTGAGCACTCTACTCAACCACTCTGAGCCTCCATCTCCCCCTCTGTAGAGTGGAGGATGCTAAGCTGTTGTTACGAGGATTAGGGAGCAGTGTCCGGCTGATGACCATCATTGTTACTTCTGGGGCTGCATGGACTGTGTTAAGGCTCTGCAGAAGGTGGGAAGGGGCAGGAGGAAGGTGGGGACAGTAGCGTGTTTCCCCAGGTCTGCCCTCTGCCTGGCCGGGGCAGGAGCGCCTGGAGCCCTGGGCAGCCCAGAGGAGGGAATGCCAGAAAGTCAGGCTCAGGGCTTCCCTGGTGGCTCAGTGGTAAAGAATCTGCCTGCCCATGCAGGAGACACGGGTTTGATCCCTGGTCCCGGAGGATCTCACGTGCTGTGGCGCAACTACACCTGTGTTTACAGCTATTAAGCCTGCGCTCTAAAGCCCGGGAGCTGCAACTGCTGAGCCCGTGTGCAGCAACTGCAGAGGCCCTTGAGCCCTAGAGCCCCCACTTGGCAACAAGAGAGGCCACCGCACTGAGAAGCCTGCAACCAGAGAGTAGCCCCAGCTCGCCACAGCTAGAGAAAACCCTGTTCAGCTATGAAGACTCAGCACAGCCAAAAATAAATAAGTAAAATTATTTTTTTAAAAAGAAAATCAGGCTCAGGAAATAGTGCTGGATGGACACCCCTCGCTCCCCGTGTGAGTGCTGAGCCTGAGTGACGGTTTGGGGACACTAGCTGCCAGTTTTGTGTGACACTGGCCAAGCGAGGAAACTCTCTGGGCCTCTTTCTCCTCATTCTTCAGGTGGAGAAGCCCCCTGCCCACCTCTCCTCCCGGTGCCGATTAAGTGGGATGCGTGGCACCCAGCTGGGGAGTGACACTCCCTCGGGGCTGGGTAGGGTCTGTTCGCCCAGGAGGGCCAGTCTGACTCCCCCGCCCTTGAGAGAAGGCTTAGGGTGAGGGTGAGCTGGTCTTACCATCTCCCCCTTTGGTCCCGGCCGGCCCTGGAAGGAGAAGAGCAAGTGAGTTGTTTGCAATCAGGACCCCCTCCCCCACAGCTGCCCCTCTCCTGAACATCTGAGTCTGCGGCCATGTCAAAAGGGTTGAAACCAACAGAGAGGCACTCTGGACTGGCAGCAGCCTCCCCATGGACTTGGGCAGGTGTCAGGGCTCAACCAGGATGGGAGACCCTTTGGAGAAGACAGGAGGTGCTGGGGTGGGGGTTTGGGGGGCGAGGGTATGAGCTAGAGCCCGGGCTCCTTTCAGAGTAGCAGGGCGAGCTCTCCAGCCCTCTTCTCTCCCCTCCTCACTCCCTTCCAGCTCCTTCAGGAGGCTTGGAATCAGCAAATTCTAGGGTGGCTGTTGCCCCAGAGGCTGAAGGCACAGCTTGGCCGTGGACTCGTGCCCTCGGGGGTTGGGGCAACTAACTCTAATGGCCCCTCCTCCCCCTCCCCCTGCAATGACTTTACACCCCAAGAAGATTCGTTTTTATCTCAAGTGCCTTCTGAGGAGTCAGGATAACAGAAGGACTAAAAGACCCCAGGTTAGTGATCTGGACTAAGCAAGGGGGAGGAGCCCACAGCCTGGAAGCGGCCACTCACCGGTTTGCCATCGAGCCCAATGGGACCCTGAAAGATAAACAGGCCAGATGTGAAGGCTGAGTACCACAGGCGTTCGGGCAGACAGGCAGCCTGTGGGTGGTTAAGGACACAGGCTCTGGACTCCAACAGGGTAGGGTTCATGTCTCTGCTTCACCACCGGCTATTATGAGACCATGGGTAAGCCTTGGCTTCCCATTCTAAAATGGGGAATAAAATAATCTCCCACATGGGTTTTTTGTGAGGAGTGAATGAAATGCCACCTGCCCCATGCCTGGCACCTGACAGGTAACAGTCACCTTGGTACCCAAGTCCTCACCCCAGAGGAGAGTGGACGGCGTGTTTCTGGATAGCAAGGCCAGCCAGCCCTGAGGCCTGCGGGAAAGGCCTGCCTCCCATCCTGCTCTCAGAATCTGTCTTAGGCCTTAGGAGGGGCTTCCCGGACATCCAGATGGCCAGCTGACTGCTCCACACCCCAGGCGGATTAACCCTCAAAGCCAGGTTGGAGGTGGCTTCCCTGAGATGCATCACCTTCCCCAGAGTCCATGGGCCAGCTGGGCTTCTGAGCCTGTGACCTCGCAGCCTGTCTGGTCTGCCACGCCTCTGGGTCCCTGTTGACATCCCTGTCCTTTTCTGCACTGTGAGCCGAGCTCCAGGCTACTCTCCTCGGCAGCTCTCCGTGAAAGCCAGCGGGAGGGGGTCCTTGCTGTCCGGGGTTTAGAAGCACACAGGCAGCTTGAGGGCCAGCCCTGCCTGAAGTTTATCACCCAGCCAGAACCAGGGGTCTCTGCAGACACAACTCACCAGTCCTCTCCACTTACCGGAAATCCTGGAAAACCTCGGGTGCCTGGCTGACCCTGAAAAGAGTGGGAGAGGAGTGAGGATGGGTGGGGAGGTGAGGAAGCCAAACCTTAGTCCCTGGTTCACCTGGGCTCCCGGAGGGTCCATGGTTTCCCTCCCATTTGGCTGTGATCGTCCCTGCGAGACACAGCCTGGGAGGCAGGATGGGGAAAGATGGGCATGGACCATCATAGGAAATCTCCTCCAGGGACTGGGTGTGGGGAAGGGGAAAGCAGGTGGTCGGCCTCCTTCGGGTCTTTCTGGGAAGTAGCTCCCTGAGCCCCTCACTGCCCGTCTAGGCACTCTGAACCCCTGCGTGGGAATGGGAGGGGGAGCAAGGACAGCCGGGACTCAGCCCGCAGCACACTGAGCTCCTTGATTGTGACTGTCCAGGTCCTCTTCATTTGCACAGTTAGTGCTCATGGCCACCTGTCTAAGGATGTCTGGGTATCAGAACTGACCTTCAGAATGAGTTTTCAGGCCAGAACAGGTCAGACTGTCCACTGTCCAGTGTCCCTTCACCCTGGCTAAGGGGGCTCTCCTGGTTGGACAATCTCTGGATCCCCCCATCTTTGTGGGATGCAGAGCCATCATGCCCATTTTCCTGGGGGTGCAGAGTACACAGATCAGTATTCAGGTTGGAAATTTGAGGCAGGTTCATGGGCCACAGTCTAGTGGTTTATGATCCAGCTTCAGGACAAAGGAGAAGAGTGGAGGTGAGAAGAAGCCTGAGGCTGTGCAGATCCAGGGCTGGGGTGGGGTGACCAGGAGGTCCAGCATGATAGAGAGTTGAGAAACCTGGATCCCATCACTCCCCTTCTGAAGAACTAGCCAGGGTTCTCTTTTGCTCACATATCTTTCAAGGTCAGCCTCAGTCTCATCCCAATGCACCATTTTAGCTCCTTTCCTGCCTCACCTCCCCACCTACTCTCTGCCTGGGCGCCCGGGCTGACCTGCCTGACCCTGGATACACCACATCCTTCACATGACTAGCTCTAAGCTTGGAGTCTCCCCTTGGCTGAGATGGCCTCAGTCTCTTCCCAAGTCTGGGGTTTTGAGTCAGGCAGACTGAGTTCCAATCCTGTCTCCTCCACCACCAAGGGCCGTGTGACTTGAATCAAGCCGCTTATCTTCCCTGTGCCTCAGTTTCCTCATCTACATAATGGCTATATAGAATAGCTATATGAATAGCTTTTATAGAGTTTCCTCATCTGTAGAAAGCTGTATAAACTCACAGGGTCATTCAACTATATCTTCAGAGCCTATTGAGATGGTAGCTACCATCATTACGGTAAACTGAACTGAAATTTGTTAAACTGAACTGAACCTAGGGGCGCCAGAACACAGTAAGGTTGCTTTTGACCTGAAATGTCTCAAGGTCAATGGAGGTTTGTCCTTGCCAAGCAGTAGTTTCAAATCAGACCTTATATCTAGAGGAGGACTTTTCTGGGTCCATCTGCTGTAAACATGAAACCTCTCCGGGTTGCTTGGGTCCTCCTTGAAGCTGTGGACTTGAGTGCTCAGAGGCCTCTGCTCAGGGGACATGCTCAGGGGACAAGGCCGGGTGGGACTGGGTCCCTGTGGGCCGAGTCCATGCACTGGTCAGGCGGGTAGCACACTGCGGCAGGCTGCGGGCCTGGGATGGGCTTGTGGAAAGCGTCCAAAAGGGCAAGAGGGTGGAGATGCCACTCATGTAGCAGAAGGGCCCAGGCTTCTCTCCTCTCAAGGAGAAGTGATGCTAAGAATAGCACAAAGGAGAAAACCCGGAAACCTCCCAGTGTAAACTTTCAGTTACGCTGAACACTGAGAGGCCCGAAGAAAAGGTCAGGAGGAAAGGATTCCAAGAAACATCTTCAGTCCCGCTCCAGATAATATTTACATGGTGGGGATAATCACATGGTTGGCTAATTACAGAGCTGTCCCTGGTAGCAGGGTGCGTCTCTCCAACCCAGAGCCAAGTCTGGGGCTAACCAAGGCTTTTTCAGAAGATCTTGGGAAGGATGTTGTCATTGACCGACTGGAAACTGGGACTCCACTTCCTTGAGAGGTTGGGTACCGGTGAGGCACATGGAGAGGCTTGAAACTGGATTTCAATTTCTGTCTCTTCACATCTATGCTGAAGGTGGACATCTCTTACAATGGTTATTGACTGGCTGTATTTATTTGGGAACTGCCCGTGTGCATTCTTTACCAATAACTCCTACTGCTTTGTTTATCTTTTCCCCACTGATTTGAGTAAAGCTCTTTGACAAGAATACTTAGAGTCATATGTGTTGCAAACATTCTTTCCAAGTTGGCATTTGTCTTTTTTATGGTATACTTTCTGCCATATGGAAACTCTACATTTATGTCAACAAAGGTATCAATATTTTCCTATGGCTTCCTAGGTCATGTTTTGAAAGACCTTCCTCAGTTTAGAAATATGTTTGTTCATGCTTTGTCTTCTAATTTTATGGCTGCATATTTTATATCTAAGTGTTTTGTTCATTTTAAATTTATTCTGATTTCTAAACTGTTTGTAGTTGTCTCAGCTTCATTTCCTGAATGATCTATCTTCTTTTTCTATTGGGAAGTGAAGTCTTTATCATGGACCAAATTTCAAGATGCATTTAGCTTTATTTCTGTCCTGTTTGTTGTTTTAATTGCTCTGTTTCTACAATATGTTTTATTATCTAGTAGAAGAAATACACCTCTCCTTCCTATGCCCCTTTCTCTATTTTTCAAAAAGTTTCTGAAATTCTTACAAGATTCTTTTCCAAATGAAATCGAAGATTGTTTCATTGAATTCCTAACCACCCCTCCCACCCCAAATTTACTGGTATTAGAATCATGTTAAAATTATGGATGATAGATTTATTTGTAGATTAATTTGCTGATTAATATCATGTCCTTCTATACAAGAACTTCTCTGGTGGATCAGATAGTAAAGAATCTGCCTGCAATGCTGGAGACCTGGGTTCGATCCCTGGGTCAAGAAGATCCCCTGGAAAAGGAAATGGCAACCCACTCTAGGATTCTTCCCTGGGAAATCCCATGGACAGAGGAGCCTTGCAGGCTACAGTCCATGGGGTTGCAAAAGAGCTGGACATGACTTAGGAACTAAACAACAACAATATAAGAACAAGGGAAATAAGCTTTATGTTGCTTTCTAAAATCTCTTCCCTTGATTCAAGGCTAGGGAAGAGAGGGAGCCAGGTGGATCCCTATGTCTACTTCTCCCTACCTTTATCCTGCCTGTATGTGTGTAGGGTAAAGCAACATAGCCAAACCAAAGTTTCTGGTTGGAGAGAAACTTCCCTCCTGGCTGACCTCTCAAAGAGGGCCAGTCATGGATCTGTCCAGAGCCAGCCTCCTTCCACCTCCCCCACCCCAAGTCAGTGCTGACTATCTTTTCAACAGGACTTTGTGCTAGTAAACACTTACTCATGCTGGGGAGAGTAGGGAAGAGAGCCCTGCTTTTTGCAGCATTTGCCGATTTCTGGAAATCTGTGATTCTGTAAATACTCTCATCACAGCCCATTTTAAGCCTTCCAGCCAGCCCCACACCTGCAGCCTCTTCTAAACATGCTCAGTGCTGGAGCAGGAAGGATCAGGGGAGCTCTGTAAACTGCAAGTCTGGTCATGTCCCCCCTTAGCAGAACATAACCCAAGGGATAAAGGCCCAACTCCTGGACATCATGTCCTTCACCATCAGGTCCTTGCCCACCTTGACAACCCCCTCCTCACCATCCTTGCTCTTGCTTTCTAGAAGAAACTTTCCCGGGACTTCCCTGGTGGTCCAGTGGTTAAGAATCCACCTTACAATGCAGGGGACTTGGTTTCAGTCCTTTGTTGGGGAACTAAGATTCCATAGGCCATGGAGCAACTAAGCCTGGGCTCTCCCCATCTGCTCCCAGCAGGTGTATCAACCAGGTTGTAGCGCCTCCTTATGAGTGAGGGCTGGAACTTTAGATAGCTCTTCCTTGCCTCTGAAGAAAAGCTAGGGGCTCTGGGAAGGAACAAGCTCCCTTTGAGGTGGTGGGCTTTCCTAGCCTGGCTGATGACCTTTCCAGTGCCTGCGGGGCCAGCCAGAGACTAGGGGTTCCAGCTTCCAGCTCAGCTTAATGGGGCCCGCTGTTCCAGCATCTTGAACCATCCTTCACCAAAGTGCATGGAGGTCCCCTCTTTACAAAAACCATTTCTCAAGCTCCAAGAGAGGAGGCAGGTGGCCCCCAGAGCAGCAGGGCTGGTTCTTATTAGCAGCATATTTTCAAGGCCCTTCCTGGCTGAATGGAAAGCCATATGTTCCCCATCATCCCTAGTCACAGAGAGCCTTCCCACTTGACCTCTGCCCCTTGACTGCGTTGGTCCCTTGGTCTTCTGGGGTCCCCTACTCTCACTAGCTCCAGGGGGCTTGCCGGGAGGAGCTGCAGGGGCTGCCCTGGTATCTAGTGAGGACTCAGTGGGGGTGGGCCCAGCCATCTCTGTGATGGTCATACACACAGGCCAAAGTCAGAGGACCCTGGGCTTGGTCAAGCCTTCTGGTGCCATAAAGCCTCTCTTAACACCAACCAGCACTCACAGGGAGGGCTTTTTCCTCAAGGTAAATATCCTTTTTAAACAGTTGAACTTAAAACATGAAAGAGGGTGTTGGGGAAACACTGTTGGCATTGGAATGAGGCCGACTAGGCCCAAACCCAGCTCCAGCACTGAGGAGCCAGATGACCACAGGCCAGCTCTGCACCTTTCTGTCCCTTTCTGGGAAATGGGCTGCAGGCCTGCCTCGCAGCTTTGCCGGGGGCTGAAGGAGACCAGCACATACATGGTCTTCCAGTTTAGGACCCACCATGTCTCCAGGTGTCCATGAGAGGGAAGCAGTCACTATTACCAGAAATAGAAAGTACTTCTCACCACTGGAATCAAGTCCAGCGTGGTGGTTATATTTATGCACGCTGAGCCAGAAGCAGGGCGGAAGGCTGGGGGCGGGGAGTTGCTATATAGCAGACCCTGCCCTCTGACCATATTATCTGGATGTGGGGCCTTTTCAACCACCTCTATGGAGCGTGCTAAAAGCTGCAGCTAAGAGGGTGTGAGAGGACCAGCCCGATCCACACAAATGGAATGTGGTGTCCGATGGGGAGGCAGGCAGAGACGGCGGCCAAGGGGAGGGCTCGTATTGTGTTACCCCCTGTCCTCTTAACAGGCCCACCCCAGGTTTGGTCCTTGCCTTTGGAACCTAGGGCACTGTCTTTCTCTGTGACTTTCCCCTCTTCTGACTTGCCCTCCAGCTGCGTACCACCTTTGTCGGGAATACGCAATTCACGAGGGGGCTTATAGTCCATTGTGGCAGCGGCCACGTGAGCCCAGAAACGCAGGTGATGGGAACCCTGTGGCCGGGTGGTCTGCTACAGCAGCAGGGGTCAGAGGGCAGACTCTGAGCACACAGCCCGGCTGAGTGTCATATCCTAGCAAGGCCCCACTCACGTGTATGACTTTCGGCAAGTCACTCAACTTCTCTGGGCCTTGATTTTCTCATCTATAAAATGGGTGTGCTCATAGCACCTCCCTGTGAGGTTCTTCTAAGGGTTAAGTGAGCTGCTATGTGTAAAGATCTCAGGATACTGCCTGCCATAGAGTAAGTGCAAAGTGTCAGTCTTTAGCATTATTGTGGGATCCGAGCCATGAAAACCTTGTTGAGGCCTGTCTGTGCAGCCCAGGACCCTTCAGGCCTTGCCTCCAGTCCAGGTCCCTGACTGGCCAGCCCTGCCAGCCCCGCTCTATCCTGCCAAAATTCCTGGGCCCTCCCACTCTGCTCCCAGCCCTCACCGTAGCCCCTCCCTGACTGCACAGCCATGAGCGTCCCCTCCCTTGGACAGAGCTTAGCAATTTACTCTCTGACCCCTCTCCTTAGTCTGTGGGTAGGAGGCTCCTGCTTGCCACTGAATGTAGGGGGAAAAGTTACGGGGCTTCCTCCACCACTGGGTGAGGCTCTGGGAGTCTGAGGCTAGGCTTCCGCATCCCTTCTCCCTTCTCATGCATGGTCAGTCAGCAAAAGAGCCCAACAGGGCATAGAGATGGCAGCCCGTTGCTCTGGGGGAAGCCCTGGGGCCAGGGGTCCTGGGTTCTAATCCTTCTCTATCTGCGGGAGGCCGGCCAAGCCCCTTTCCCTCCCTGTGCCTCAGTTTCCCTTTCTGAGAGGCCCCTTCTGCTCTGACAATTGGAGATTTGACTGAAGCCCCATGGGTCAGATACTCTTTGAGAAAAACAGTCAGTCCTCCTTCCCACAGACATGGTATCTTCCTGCAGCATCACCCGAGGCCCCATTTTGGTCCCTAAGGAACTGTACTGGAGGGGAAGCCTCTCTCGATTTTCCCAAGCCCCCAGCCACTGGGCAGAGGGTACTGGGACCCAGTACCGAGCACAAAAAAGAGCCTTTGTGGGCGAGTGGTGGGCAGGCTTTGCCAAGACCAGGAGTGGGAGCTTGGGTCAGGAAACCAGGCCTCTGGGGTGGCTGCTCCCTGAGCTACTTCTGTAGCTGCTTCTGGAAATGAGCCTTGTTCTCTGGAAAGCTGGAGCACCGGGCCTCCCCACCCCAAGAAGAGCCAGCACTTCCTCCCTCCGCCTGTAAACAGCAGGGCCGCCTCACAGCTGCTGTCATTTCGTGGCTAGAGTGTCGGCTCTCAGGAACCTTTCCAAGAGGGTGTAATTGAGGCAGATTTAGACTACCTTCTTTAAGATCAACAGCAGCACTGAGGCCTGGCTGGGGTGACCGCATCCCATGCGGTGGGCATCACACATGGCCAGGACTTGCGTACTCCCCTCCCCACCCAGCCCTTCTCATTAACTCACCCATCCATCCATCCCAAAGAAGGGCAAAAACCACTTACAGGGGGGCCGCGGGGACCAATGATGGACATGCCAGCGTCTCCTGGGGCACCCTGTGGGGGAGAGAAAGAGGGAGGAAAGGGAGAGGGAAGGGAGGGGAGGGGAGGGGGGAAGAATAGAAAGGAGAAGCTGGCAGGTGGGGAAGGCAGAGAGGGCGAGGGGGCACCCCAAGACCCAGAGACCATAGGTCAAGGGGGCAGAGGATGTGGAGGAAGATGAAGGACTCAGATGAGAGGAGATGAAAAGAGGATGAATGGAACACTCCAGAAGGATCAAGAAGGGCAGTGGGGAAGCAGGAGGAATGGAGAGAAGAGATATGAGTGAGAGCACATGATTTGGGACCAGAGAAAGAGGGTGGTGGGTCCCCAGGTAGGGAAGTAGGGAGAAGAGGATGCCGTGCGATTATGGGGAAGAGGGAGGTGCAGGGAGTGGGGGGAGAGAGGGAAGGAGGGAGACTCAGCTCAGCCATGGCTGCTCAGGCCCTAGAGGCGTCCCCACAGGGCCCTGCTCAGGATGCTCCCCAGCCTGCCCCAGCCCCAGCCAAATTTTACATTCTGAGTCTTCTTCCCCCGTGCCCAATGCCCACATGGCTGCATACCCTGTAACTGCCAGACAGCAGCCCGCCCTCGGATGGAGCTGCTGTAAACAGACACACACTTGCTGTGTGGGCCCAGCAGGCCTGAGCCTGGAGGTTAGAGCTGCCTTGGCCTCCTAGTCCTGGCATGGAGTGACACAGAGGGGTTAAGCCTGCGGCAGTGTTTTCAGCCCAGAGAGGATGGTGAATGCTGGGCTGGGGGCTCAAAGTGCCATGTGGTCCAGCTGCCTAGATCAGCTTGTGTGTGTGTGTGTATGTGTGTGTGCTGGAGCTTGGGGACGTGTGACAGGAGGATGAAGGGTATATCAACACAGGTGGGGGTGAGAGGTGATGTTCTGGCAGAAGGATCCTGACGGTGCCCCGCTGGAGGACAGCAGGATGCTACTTCGCTCCAGGAGTCCAGGAACTGCCCAGGCCTCACCTGCAGGTGTTGCTCTGCCTCATGGAACCTCTCTGAGTCCACATAGCTCCTCTGTGAACAGGAAGCTGAGAGAAACTCTGCTGCCCTTACAGGGCAAGAGATGGAAATGCATTTGTAAAATGTCATGCCTCACATGCAGGTGAAGAGGGAATTCAAATTAGTAGCTGATTATTCCATTGTAATTATATAATAAATTTTTATAAGAGGCAACATAGTGTGTTGGGTAGGAGCTTGGGTTTGAAGCCCGGGTCTGCTCTGTGCTGGCTGATCTTGGGCTACTTAACTTCTTTCTGCTTCGGTTTCCTTACCTGTAATGCAGAGATAATAGCGCCTGTCTCGTAGGGTGGATGTGAAAATTTCATGAGATAATGGTGTAAAATGCTTAAAAGAATGCCTGGTCTCTGAAGGGGCTAACAAGTGTCTGCTATTGTCCTTATACTGTGATCGTGTCCCCTGTCTTTCTCCTGGGTGGTTTAACTGCCTGTGGGGGTGAGACCCAGTCTTTGGTATACTTGGAGGGCAGCAGAGCACAGTGGTTAGGGACCTGAGTCCAACCTGGAGTCAGGCACCCTGGGAATCCTCTCCAGCTCTGTCACTTAAAAAGTTTTTTTTAAAATTTTTAACTTGTTTGGCCATGCCATGAGGCATGTGGGATCTTAGTTCCCAGACTGGGGATTGAACCTGTGCCCCCTGCAGTGGAAGCCCCAGTGTAACCACTGGGCTGCCAGGGAAGTCCCCAGCTCTGTCACTTTCTGCTGTGTGACTTTGGGTATGTGACCCTCCCTCTCTGTGCTTCAGTTCCCTCTCATGTAAATGAGACTACCAAGCTCCCTGCCAGGCTACATCACTGTCACCTGGGATGTTACTGTTACAGAGCAAACTGCTTAAAACAGCAGCTGGTTGTTGCTGTCATTACTGTTGTCATTTTTATTTCGGAGATGGGGAGACTTGCAGAAATACACACTGCGGTGTCCAAGAGAGGAAGTGTGGAGCTGGGACCAGGAGTCTGCTTCTAGCTCTGTGGTCATCTCCCCTCCTGTGGGACCTCGGGCAAGCCCCACACCCACTCTGGGCTCACCTCGAGAGCCAGCTGGTTAGCGGCACTGCTCTATAATCCCTCGGAGCCCACCCAGTTCCAGGACAGGACTGTTTCTTGGGCATCTAGCTTCCTGGGAGACTCCACTCTATCACCCCCGGAGTCTGTCTGGGTGTTTGCCGGGGGACTGTCTCAGGGGGGCAGCACAAAGAGAGTGTCTAGGTCTGAGCGGGCAGTGGTGGGCTGCAGGTGGGGGTGGAACCAGCCACATACAACGGCAACCTCTGGGAAGGGTGACCGTCTAAGGCCAAAATCAGTGCCAGGAGGCCATGTGCAGCCCCAAGGGCAGTGGAGACCCCTCCGCCAGGGAAGTGGGACCTCAGCCCACGACTCCTGCCTGATGGGGTGGAGGCTGTTAGGAGACCTGGCCGTGAAGGGCTGCAAGGGCAGAGCAGGCTGGGCTGGCTTCCTCCACTGGGGCCTGTGCACCAGGAGGAGGGTTGGAATGGGGGCTTCCAAAAGCCCCCCAAGAGTCCAGGGGGTGGAGGCGCTGGTGTGGAGGGGAAAGTATGGACTCACCTTCTCGCCTGGTTGGCCCTTTCCTCCCTGGGGCGATCACATGCAACATGGGGTGCAGGGAAGAGAGAGGGAGAGAGGGAGAGAAAAAAGAAAGGATGAGAGAGAGACACACGTGCAAGAATTCGTGTTAATGGCATGATGACCCAACACGAAGAATCACAGTGAAATAAGAAGCAAAACAAAACACAGATGCTGACACTCAATAGGTGACAAGCATAGCTCGTTGACGGCCCAAAGGCTGCCCCCAGCCAGGTAACTAAGAAGGAAATAGTGCCAGGGGCCTTAAGAGGCCCTCTTGACGTGTGTGTGTGTGTGTGTGTGTGTGTGTGTGTGTGTGTGTGTGTGTG